>WNWK01004051.1:115000-149294 GCA_009830355.1 Cherax destructor
GAATCCCTTGCTCAAATTTATTCTTATAATGTTTCTTCTTGTTGACTAAAAGTTATTGCCCCTAGCGGCCGGGTACCAAAACAGACCACATAGTTGGTGATCTGGTCAATTACGCTGTTGGTGCTAGCCGAGCACACTTCAACGTAGGCATCATAGCCTGGTTTGATTATGAACAAAACTTGAGGAACCCGTCATGTCTTCTCTTGAAGACATTAGTGTGTTGGTAAATCTGTCGAAAAATCTTAGGCCCTTTACCCTTGACCATCTCTTTCAGTTCTTCCTTCTGTGTAAAGAAATCCTCGTTATTAAAGTTTGCCTTTTCACTTTCGGTCTCGCTTCTTTGCTTTGGTCTGGTGCTGGCTATTCCGTGATCACTTGCAGTTCCACAGGTGGATCAGACCCTGATCGACCGCGAGGCCTGGTCATGGACCGGGCCGCGGGGGCGTTGACCCCCGGAACACCCTCCAGGTATGGCTTACAATCCTTGTGATTCATGGACAGCTGTTAGTTTTGTTTATAGCACAATTGAATGTTAATGAGTAAAACAAATGTGCAACACTAGTTTCTTAATAAAATGTCTCGGCAATGCTGCAGGCTTCATCGGTTGAATATAGTGACGAATTGCAGTTCTGGAACCAGTAAACGAAGTTGACAGGTAGTTAATCAGTCCCTTGGAAGACAGTAGACGAAATGTAGTGGTAGCTTGAGTTAGTCCCACAGCTTAAGAACATAAGAAAGGAGGAACACTGCAGCAGGCCTGTTGGCCCATACAAGGCATGTCCTTCACATTCCATCCCACTAACTGATTATATTCCAACAAGGTTGAGGGACTAATTAACTCCAAATGCCTCTTCACTTTGTTAACTGTCTCCAGAAAATCATCTCTGTATTCGACTGATGAAGCCTGCAGCGCAGGTGGAACGTTTCGTCAGTAAAGTTACATAGTTTTGTGTACGTCTTGCTCGTCAGCTTCTCGGTATTACATAACATTTATAATAATTGTATGTGTTATTCTCTGCTGACGTCCACATAGATACCAGGCTTGGTTGCTGACATCCACATAGCTACCAGGCTTGGTTGCTGACGTCCACATAGATACCAGGCTTGGTTGCTGACGTCCACATAGATACCAGGCTTGGTTGCTGACATCCGCATAGCTATCAGGCTTGGTTGCTGACGTCCACATAGCTACCAGGCTTGGTTGCTGACGTCCACATAGATACCAGGCTTGGTTGCTGACATCCGCATAGCTATCAGGCTTGGTTGCTGACGTCCACATAGCTACCAGGCTTGGTTGCTGACGTCCACATAGATACCAGGCTTGGTTGCTGACATCCGCATAGCTATCAGGCTTGGTTGCTGACGTCCACATAGATACCAGGCTTGGTTGCTGACATCCGCATAGCTATCAGGCTTGGTTGCTGACGTCCACATAGCTACCAGGTCTTGGTTGCTGACGTCCACATAGCTACCAGGTCTTGGTTACTGACGTCCACATTGCTACCAGGTCTTGGTTGCTGACGTCCACATAGCTACCAGGTCTTGGTTACTGACGTCCACATAGCTACCAGGTCTTGGTTGTTGACATCCACATAGCTACCAGGTCTTGGTTGTTGACATCCACATAGCTACCAGGTCTTGGTTGTTGACATCCACATAGCTACCAGGTCTTGGTTGTTGACATCCACATAGCTACCAGGTCTTAGTTGTTGACATCCACATAGCTACCAGGTCTTAGTTGTTGACATCCACATAGCTACCAGGCTTGGTTGCTGACGTCCACATTGCTACCAGGTCTTGGTTGCTGACATCCACATAGCTACCAGGTCTTGGTTGTTAACATCCACATAGCTACCAGGCTTGGTTGCTGACGTCCACATTGCTACCAGGTCTTGGTTGCTGACATCCACATAGCTACCAGGTCTTGGTTGTTAACATCCACATAGCTACCAGGTCTTGGTTGTTAACATCCACATAGCTACCAGGTCTTTGTTGTTGACATCCACATAGCTTCCAGGATTGGTTGCCGACATCCACATAGCTTCCAGGCTTGGTTGCTGACACCCACATAGCTTCCAGGATTGGTTGCTGACATCCACATAGTTACCAGGCTTGGTTGCTGACACCCACAAGCTACCAGGCTTGGTTGCTGACATCCACACAGCTACCAGGCTTTGTTGCTGACGTCCACATAGCTACCAGGCTTGGTTGCTGACATCCACAAGCTACCAGGCTTGGTTGCTGACATCCACAAGCTACCAGGCTTGGTTGCTGACATCCACATAGCTACCAGGCTTGGTTGCTGACATCCACAAGCTACCAGGCTTGGTTGCAGTCTGCCCTCCTAACATCAGGGATGTGTTATAAGCTTAAGCCGGTTTTTCTACATAGGTTATTTAGATTACGTTGACTTTCATTAACCAAAGTTAATCAGTTATAAAGAGAGATTAACTCCGTCAAATACGATAATAAACAATGTTAAGACTGGTTAGATTAAGTTTAACGTCATTTTAACAAATCTAGCCAATTATTACAAACCTTAGTATTCATAAATGTAATAATACACAACGGTGAGAATATTTTTAAGGGAGAAGAGAAAAGAGAGAAGCACCAAGAATGAGGCAGCATGAAAACAAAACTCGACATTCATGTTTTAGTGTTCCTGTTCTTTTATCAACGATCTTGAGCCAGCAGAAAAAAAATAACGTTTGCTTAGGTTTTAAGAGGATGGGTTTCCGGCCTAACAGGCTGTAGTTTGAGTCAAAATGCACTGGAAGTGCTCCAGACCATTAATACTTGGCATCCCCTCGTCCTTGGTATTCATCTCCGGCTGTATCACATCTTAGGTGAGACCAGTTAGGTTTTTGCTAGATCCCTAGACATTGTATTGTTGAGGGCAGTGAAGTGGCACTGCATATTCCACAGTTGAAGACCTAGTCACCAGGCACTTGTTCTTATCAAGCTATTTTTCCAGCTCTAACTAGCAGTGGAGGGATCGTCCATCAAGCTGGTTTAGTATGGAAAGCCTTACTATCAAGTGCCAGGATTGTTAGGTCATGCTGAAGTGCCAGTGTGTTTTGATGGTTCCCGTTATGAAAGAGCGCGCAGTTTTTATTTTCGCCCTGCTTTCACTATCGATACTGCATTAATTGCTACCTGCGCAGGCGTACTCAACACCTGTGTATCCTAACATCCACATTCTGTACGGCTGTTACTTGAATAAGTGTACTCATCCTCAATACCTGTGTACCACTCGTAAACGTCCATGTACTGCATGACTTGCTACATGGGTAAGTGTATTCACCCTCAGTACCCGTGTACCACTGGTAACATTAACACCTGTCTACCACTGGTAACATTAACACCTGTCTACCACTGGTAACATCAACACCTGTCTACCACTGGTAACATCAACACCTGTCTACCACTGGTAACATCAACACCTGTCTACCACTGGTAACATCAACACCTGTCTACCACTGGTAACATCAACACCTGTCTACCACTGGTAACATCAACACCTGTCTACCACTGGTAACATCAACACCTGTCTACCACTGGTAACATCAACACCTGTCTACCACTGGTAACATCAACACCTGTCTACCACTGGTAACATCAACACCTGTCTACCACTGGTAACATCAACACCTGTCTACCACTGGTAACATCAACACCTGTCTACCACTGGTAACATCAACACCTGTCTACCACTGGTAACATCACACCTGTCTACCACTGGTAACATCAACACCTGTCTACCACTGGTAACATCAACACCTGTCTACCACTGGTAACATCAACACCTGTCTACCACTGGTAACATCAACACCTGTCTACCACTGGTAACATCAACACCTGTCTACCACTGGTAACATCAACACCTGTCTACCACTGGTAACATCAACACCTGTCTACCACTGGTAACATCAACACCTGTCTACCACTGGTAACATCAACACCTGTCTACCACTGGTAACATCAACACCTGTCTACCACTGGTAACATCAACACCTGTCTACCACTGGTAACATCAACACCTGTCTACCACTGGTAACATCAACACCTGTCTACCACTGGTAACATCAACACCTGTCTACCACTGGTAACATCAACACCTGTCTACCACTGGTAACATCAACACCTGTCTACCACTGGTAACATCAACACCTGTCTACCACTGGTAACATCAACACCTGTCTACCACTGGTAACATCAACACCTGTCTACCACTGGTAACATCAACACCTGTCTACCACTGGTAACATCAACACCTGTCTACCACTGGTAACATCAACACCTGTCTACCACTGGTAACATCAACACCTGTCTACCACTGGTAACATCAACACCTGTCTACCACTGGTAACATCAACACCTGTCTACCACTGGTAACATCAACACCTGTCTACCACTGGTAACATCAACACCTGTCTACCACTGGTAACATCAACACCTGTCTACCACTGGTAACATCAACACCTGTCTACCACTGGTAACATCAACACCTGTCTACCACTGGTAACATCAACACCTGTCTACCACTGGTAACATCAACACCTGTCTACCACTGGTAACATCAACACCTGTCTACCACTGGTAACATCAACACCTGTCTACCACTGGTAACATCAACACCTGTCTACCACTGGTAACATTAATTGAAGTGGCTCCTACAACATCACAGCCCAACATCCTGAAGCCCAGGGCTTGCGCGTGTCGCCCGGAATTATTAAGGAAATATTGGAGGACTAAATTCTATTAAGAAACACAGAAATTAAAGACAAATGTATACTAAATGTAAGTAGAAGTTTGTACAGTGTACTTGTCAGCGTGTGTGTTGATTCAGTCTTTCCATAAGGATATTATGTACCACAACTTCTCGCTCACTAATTACCTTAGCACATTCGTCCCCTCAGCGTTGTATGACTCGTATGGGTTGGCGCTTAATTTGATTATAAAAATCCACAAGAACAACGGCTCTCCCACTTTCACACGTGTCCTCAGATAAGGCGTCTTGCCGCGCCCCTGCTGTAGTTCTGACACAGCTGAACAATGACAGCGTCAGGTGATCCATACCTGACGAATAAGCCAACAAGAATAATAACTCACACACGGGGTTAAACGCTTGACGAGTGTAATATTGCTTGCTCTACACCAACAACTCGTTAGTAAAAATTCCATACCTTGAAAGAATGCAGAGAAAAATCAGTCTACAATTATTCTAACTTAAAGTACTGGGACAACTTAAATCCCTCAAATTGTACTTCCTGGCATGCAGGAAGTACAATTTGAGGGTACTGGTTCCCAATTTGTGCATTGTTGCAGTCACGGTATTGTCTTATTCTTTTGCAGACCAATTAGGTCTGCAAAAGAATACAGGAGGCACAGGAAACATTGGCAAAGATATTGGTCTCTTAGCATAACGGGTCCAATGTTTTTCAGTGCCGTCACCAGAAATACAAGAACAAATAAAATTATTTCTGTTGCTTCGTGATCCAAGGAAGGTATCCTCTTTATTGCTGCCCCAGCCTCCCGTATCTCTGTGCATGCGATAGAATTAGTTACCTGTAGTCACATCCGGGGGTCACTGCCCCGCTGTTTATACACACAAAATATATAATTGTGCCTTACGTATGACCGGTTTCGAGGTCTACCCCACGCAGGTTGTTACTCACGTGGAGACAAAAACAGGACTGCACATGAGATTCTCTTCATTACTTAGTGTAATGATGTAATCTTGAGAAGCGGCGCGTCTGGATGTTACCTTGGTAATGTGCTCACCTCTCTCCCGCCACCTTGACATTACCTCTGCTTTTCACCTTATTCTCCTCGCCTCATAATGCTCCACCACTCATCGATTAAATTTATATATATATATATATATATATATATATATATATATATATATATATATATATATATATATATATATATATATATATATATATATATATATATATATAATGTGCCGAATAGGTAAAACTGGTCAATTAGCAAGAACTCATTTAAAATTGAGTCCATTCCAAAATTTTCTCTTATACGTTTAAAGATGTAATTACCTAACCTTATAACAAGAGTAAGTTAATTTAACCTAATCCAGCTAAATATATTTCAGATAAGTTTACAATAATTTAATAATAAACAAACACAATGAAATAAAAAAAATCGTTAGATTCAGAATGATTTTTGCGAAATTATTGCTTACACAAATTTTCGCTTGCCTTATTCGGCAAGAAGAGTGTTCTATTTAGGCCAAAATAGCAAGTTTTACCTATTCGGCACGACACGCACACACGTACACACACTCATACACATACATGCACGTATATACAACAGGCCTAGTGTCTAATCGACATGTGCCTAGGACAAAATGGTAACTAATACACACACACACACACACACACACACACACACACACACACACATACAGCCCCGGTGGCCTGATGGCTAAAGCTCTCGCCTGATGCACGGAGGGCCCGGGTTCAATTCCCGGCGGGGCGGAAACATTTCGAAGTGTTTCCTTACACACATACACATACATACAACAGGCCTAGTGTCAAATCGACATGTTCCTAGGACAAAATGGTAACTAACTAACACACACACACACACACACACACACACACACATATATATATATTATATATAATATATAATATATAATATATAATATATATATATATATATATATATATATATATATATATATATATATATATATATATATATATATATATATATATATATATATCCACCTCTGGTGCAAATTGTGGGACCCATAGCCTCGGAAAAGTGGATAAAAATGCTTCAAAGAAGAATATTTGGTTTTCTTTCACGGGGATGGAAATCTTTAGCTCAAGTTCTTTCACACTTCTCAGTGCATCATCAGGAGCTATGCAGTGTTGCAAGGCAGCAACTGAAGGATTGAGGGTAAAAAATTTTCTCAGAGTAGCTCAGCATTTTGATAAATGCGATTATTTCGTGATTACCCAGAAAATAAGGTTAATCAGTATAAGAGGAAAGTATAGGAGCAACAATGTAGTTTTAGCAAAGTGAAAAGCGGAGTACCCCGAGGCACTGTCCTGGATCCTTGACTGTTTTTCATTCTCGTAGCACACTTTAATAACACTAGTCACAGCTTTGTATTATTCTTTATGGACGATATCTAAGCTAGTGATGTATCGGATATTTGAATCCGCATCCGCATCTGCGGAACATCCACACAATTTCTTACATCCGTATCCGCATCCGCATTTCACAGCAAACAGATATCCGTATATACATCCGCATCCGCGGAACATCCGCACAATTTCTTACATCCGCATCCGTAAAATGAGTAAGTAGGACATCCGCATACCGGATATCTAAATTTTTCACATCCGATACATCCCTAATCTAAGCATGAATGTCGCCTAGGTAGAAGATAAGGAACAAATGCGAGGAGATATCAAGGAAATGTTCAAGTGGCAGTAGAAATTAACATGTTCATTGGCGACAAATTCCAACTGATATGGAAAGATTGAAGAACTGAAAACAAGCACCGGAGGATCATCTTATAAAAAAAAGTGTAAAAGACTTCAGATATAATAATGTCAGATGACATACCATTTAAAGAAAACTAATGTTGCGAAATGCAAGAAATGTGGCAGAGTTGTTAATGAGAATGTTTAAAACAGAGAGAATGCTACTGGTGGTAATATTCAAATCATTTCTGCTCTCTCGTCTAGAATATATTGTTCAGTATTGAAGGCTGTGTTCAAGTTTATACATACCGCTTATTGCTGGCATATAGCTAATAAACCATTTAAACTACTGGGGAAACATCAAAGCACTTGAAATTTACTCTCTGGAGCGAGGTAGAGAGATATATACAGTACATAAAAGATACTTGAGAGACAAACCTATCCCAAGGCCGGGCTGAGAGAGCTTTCAGAGGCTGCGTAAAATAAAAGCAGGGACGCCGTGGTCCATGCTGCTACACACAACACACTCACCTTGTATGGTCCGAGATGATTGATCCCGCTACCAGAAGATACAAGAAATGTTGCAAATGTAGAAGGTTTCACGAGGAAACTAGATCACTACCTCCACCAAGTGCCACTAGCAACAGCCTGGCCCTAGGCCGGGGATAGAAAAACTTCAGAAACCGGTCATGGGTGTTTGTTGATTGACCTGCTAGTGTAGTATATCCTTTCCCATATCCCTGGCGTGAGGCTGAGCTGCCGGGGCGATGATCCCCGTAACCATTAACATACGTAGAGCATCTCTGATTTTCAGTGGAACTATTTATGTGTGGTGCAGCGTGCGTGGCGCGCTCTTAAGATGTTACATGAGTGTGCAGGTTTGGAACCAGTCTTGTGCTATCTTCCAGGTGTAACTATGTTCCCTGGCGTGTGCTCCAGGGAGTACCATTTGAGCGATTTTAATCGTTCACAATAATTTAGTTGTTTTGAAGATATTCGAGGAGTGAAAGATCTCAGTACTATCTCAGGTCTACACTCTCGCCTGCCTTAAAATGAGGTGTTATTGTACAGCATTATAACAACGTAGAATATAGAGAATATCGCAGGCTTGGCATCTTCTCTTTGGAAAGTTATCTAGCATATAATTTATAATGTTTGTGTGATAACACCACACATTCAAGGACACACTCTCAGAGTATATATTTAGTATAATTCTGCTAAGAATATTTTAGAGCTATAAGGGTAAGACATGAAGAAGGAGGCGAAGGAAAGGAAAGGAGAGGGAGGGCATAGGAAGAGAGAGGAAAATGAGGGAGGAAGAAGCAGCAGCAGCAGCAGCAGGAGGGAGAGGGCAGGAAAAGAGGGCGTGGGAGAGGGAGGGCAGTTGGGTAGAGGGGTAGGGCAGGAGAGAGGGGGGGAGAGAGAGAGAAAGATGGAGGGAGAATTTACCTATAGACAGTTTCTGCGGTCCAGACCCAAACCAGTCCTCCTGCTTGACGGTCTTGATTACTCAGGCTGTTCGTGCTGGCTACAGCTATTAGGAACGAACTGAGTTCTTCCCTTAAGACAGCAAGGGATCTGTTGGAAGGCAGTTCCCTTTATGTATGAAGGGAGGGTACACTCATGGCAACCCTACTTTTCATTAGAGGCATTTATCACTGTCTGCCAAGCCTCTTGCTTGTGCCAAGCCTCCTGCTTGTGCCAAGCCTCTTGCTTGTGCCAAGCCTCTTGCTTGTGCCAAGCCTCTTGATAGTGTTCAGTTTTGGAACCAGTCCCTCCAGAATTTTCCAGGTGTAAATTATTATGTATCTTTATCACCAGGGTTTCAGGGAACAGTTCAAGAAACTTCAGATGCTCCCAGTAATTTAGGCGCTTGACTGAATTTATATGAGCAGTGAAGGTTCTCTGTACGTTCTCCAAATCTGTGATTTCACTTGCCTTTAAAGGGACTGTTGTCGTACTTGAAGGTGCACGGGATTTTTTCCTTCACAATAGAGCACTTACAACAACTTAAATTTCACTTTTAAGTTACTGAACTGGGGAAAGGGATAAACGATTATATTAGGGAATATAATTACACTTAACAATGAAAGTATGGGGAATATAAAATTTCTATTAATACTAAACTTTTAAATTAGTTACTGGGAGGGAGTAATATGATATCAATGAGAAATAAAAGCTCAATACCGTGGCTGGAACAATACACATAACTTGCACTTCCGAGAGGAAAAATAATGACGATATTTCGGTCTGATTTTCACTATTGACGAGTCACATTGAAGCGAACAGGGAAGAAGGCTAGAATATATACGAGAGGAGTTAGGGGAAGAAGAGAGAGGTAATGCTAGTGGAAGTGAGGGTAGTAGTAGTGAAAGTGGAAATAGCAGTAATAGTAGTAGTAGTGGCAATACAGCAGTGGTAGAAGTAGTATAAGTGGAAAATTATGAAAAAAAAAATTGGCAGATAGTGTAGTAGTAATGAAATAGCAGCAGTAGTGATGGTAGTGCATAAGAACAAAAGAATAAAGGGGCATTGCTGGAGAGCTACTGACTCACGGGCATAGGACAAAGACCCTGAGAGATTAAACTCCTGTAAGACAGAACCCGTCAAGGCAGAAGACGAGAGTCAATGAAAATACAAAAAAGGTGAAGAGGTAAGGAGGCAAAGGTAAAGTCACGAATGTTCTGAAGTTTAGAGCATTTGACAACGTAATGAGAAAGGTAGACATCAACAAAGAAAAAGCCAGGACTAAGATTCATGTTAAGAATGTTATGTATAAGACGCCATCAACAAGATGGCGTCTGTGAACGGTAGACAGTTTTGGCAGAGGACCAGTCAAGAGGATGACAGAAAAGAACACTGCTAGTGTCAGCAAGGCAAACCCCTCTTTTTTTTATCCTCGCCAAAGTATTGGAGAAGAGAAGCTGTAAATGAAGTAGACACCGGAAGCATCAGTGACAGGAAGAGAAGCAGGAACTAAATTACTACGAAGGTTGTTAGTTTGGCGAGAAGAAAGTTTGATATCTGATGGACGGAGGGTGTCACTATGATTTAAGAGACTGGAAATGTAGGGAAGACAAAGAACAGGAGATTTCACAGGAGAAGGGAGTTTGGGTGTCACTCGTACAAATTCTAGATCGTCTGCAAAGGATGATACAGTGATACGATTTGTCTCAGTCTATGTCGGATATGGAAATAAATGGAATTCGGGCCAATGCCCTGCATTAAGAAACAGCTTTTCATTGTGGCAGTCTCAGATTTTGCCCTGCTATTACTTTTTGGGTTCTATTGCTAGGACGGTAAACATTCCTCTGTCCACTTTTCCCAGTTGCTCCTTTTGCAGTGTGTGTGTGTACTTCATTTGCTTTTCGCTAGTCTTCCAGTGCATCTAAGCTCAAATCGTAATGTTCCATTAATTGCGAGAGGCAGGAGCGACCTGTTCTAAACCCATATTGCCCAGGGTGGTGCATTTCTTGTGAATCCATGTAATTAGCAATCTTGTTTCTTAGAACTCTTTTAAATATTTTGATAACGTGGGACATCAGCGCTATTAGTCTGTAGTTTTTGCAGTTACTTTGCTGCCACCTTTGTGGTGTGGGGCTATGTAAGTAGTTTTTAGCAACTGTGGGATGACTTCTGTGTCTAGACTATTTCTCCATATAATATATAAGGCGAGTAATAATGATGACCTAAGGCTTTTGGTGAATATGTATGTAATTTTATGAATCTGGGTCTGGGGTAGAGTGTATAGGCATACTATCAATGACTTTTTTTTGGAGTCTAGCGGAGGGTTGTGTCAGAAATTAAAGTGATGTGTCGGAAAATTTTGAGTCATCCATAAAAAAATTGATTTAGACTGTTAATCTTTAGACTGATGAATGGCCTACTGAATGAACAAAGAATAGTATTGCGACTTCAGCATTTGTCATTTTTGTTGTCAGTGTATGATTCATCTCCTTTAAGCAAGGCCCTGAAAATAGTTATGGTTTTTACCCTTGATATTGCATATGAGAAGTATTTTTATTTCTTCCAGTTTCAATTATGGTTTTTGTTTTTTTTGTGTTTCCTGGATTCTGTATGATTCATCTAGTTTCAGTTAATGTTTTCCATCTCTATAATCAAAGTCAATTTTCACTCTTCAGAAAATCTGCAACCTTTTTAACATTCCATGATTGTTCGCCTTCGCTATAGAGGGAGCGCATCTCTTTCCATCTTGCATCTTTTCTTTTTCTTAATGGTATGTGTCTGGAGTACACTGCTGGTGTCATTGAGCTCATTCTCTTCGAGGTTGACCACCTGGTCCACCAGGCCTGCAGGCACCATCTGGTACCAGCTACTGCAGGAAGCACCACTATCACTACCCACTGCAGGAGGTACCATCACTATCACCAGCTACTGCAGGAGATAGAATCACTATCACCAGCTACTACGGGAGGTACCATCACTAATACCAGCTACTGGAGGAGGCACCATCACTAATACCAGCTACTGTTGTACGTAGAATCACTAATACCAGCTACTGCTGGAGGCACCAGCACCATCACTAATACCGGCTACTGCTGGAGGCACCATCACTAATACCAGCTACTGCTGGAAGCACCATCACTAATACCAGCTACTGCTGGAAGCACCATCACTAATACCAGCTACTGCTGGAAGCACCATCACTAATACCAGCTACTGCTGGAGGCACCATCACTAATACCAGCTACTGCTGGAGGCACCATCACTAATACCAGCTACTGCTGGAGGCACCATCACTAATACCAGCTACTGCTGGAGGCACCATCACTAATACCAGCTACTGCTGGAGGCACCATCACTAATACCAGCTACTGCTGAAAGCACCATCACTAATACCAGCTACTGCTGGAAGCACCATCACTAATACCAGCTACTGCTGGAGGCACCATCACTAATACCAGCTACTGCTGGAGGCACCATCACTAATACCAGCTACTGCTGGAGGCACCATCACTAATACCAGCTACTGCTGGAGGCACCATCACTATCACCAGCTACTGCAGGAGGCACCATCACTTATCACCAGCTACTGCAGGAGGTGTCACTTATCACCGGCTACTGCAGGAGGCACCACTACTGTCACCACCTGCAGGAGGTACTTCCACCATTAGTAATACAGAAAGTATTACCATCACAACCATATAACAGCTACTGCAGAATTTACTACCACAACCACCCCGACCAGCTGCCGCAAAGGCAGCAGCGGCAGCAGCAGCTGCTGTGACAGCAGGAGCCTGGCTAGCGCCTCCCTGCCTGCAGTGCGGCAGTGCAAACTTTAAGACTGCACCTTGATGGAGTCGAGGCGGACGAGTCATGTGGTGCATCTAGATTGGTTAATCGTAATTTATCAGCCTCTTGTTAATGATGCAGCGTAAAAATTTTCTTGTGAAGAAGAGGGAAGATAAGACATGGGGTTCTTGTGAAGAAGAGGGAAGATAAGACATGGGGTTCTTGTGAAGAAGAGGGAAGATAAGACATGGGGTTCTTGTGAAGAAGAGGGAAGATGAGAGGTGTTCCTGTGAGGCAGAGGGAAGATGAGAGGTGTTCCTGTGAGGCAGAGGGAAGATAAGACATGGGGTTCTTGTGAAGAAGAGGGAAGATGAGAGATGGAGTTCTTGTTTGGAAGAGGGAAGATGAGAGATGATGTTCTTGTGAGGAGGGAAGGGTGTATTCTTGTGAGGATGGAATGGCTCTTCAACATCTTTCCCTCATACATAAGGGGAATTACCAGAGGACGCCTGGCTGTATTCAGGACCAAACTTGATTAGTTTTTCGAATCGGTTTTTGATCAGTTGATCTGTGGCGCCTAAGTTGGACTGCGTGTACGGTGCCCCAACAGCTTGACTACCAGCAAATGTTGCCGGGACAAGAGTAAAATTCTTCCAAGGGAACTGAATCAGTACCTACGACAAATGCCAGATCAATCATTCTGTGATAGGTATATCATGACTCACGAAATCTTAATGACACGATTGCAAACAAACCATTGTACGGGTGGGGCTTGAACTCGCGGCAAGTGAGTTCAATCCTCACCCGTAGAGTGGTTTATTCTGTGATAGATATGTGGGCCAGCGAGCCGTCATCAGCAACAACGTAGTTTAAGAGGCACTCAACACGGAAGTTTGGGTGAAAGGTCAGATGGTAGGATTTCAGCCTTCGAAATTGGTTCAGTAGTGTGAAAATTAATTTGGACAGGAGTAAATTTTGTGATTACCTCATAATATGTTTTAGTCTCTGGCTTAATTAATGTGGTTTGGGTTCTTTTCATGAGAGATTGCTACTCCTGGCAACTATCCAGCTGTGGTGTTACCCTGTTATTCCCTTCAGTGCTTCAACAGCTGTTCCGTAAGATATTCCTTCAAGTGTGCTCCCTGAGTGAATGGGGTTTTGCCATATTCTCTTGTTCAATTCATGATTACTGCTGAAATTCATGATGGATGTTAACTAGGAAGAGTGCCAGTATTGTAACTCTTAGAAAACATACTGATTTGAGTATCAGACAGAGCGCCGAAAATTTGAGCCTAGTAAAGTCAGCTGTTGGTGGGATTCTGAAGAGAGCTGATGATACTGGTGATTGTGGAGCGCTGCGGCGAGGAAGATGTGGAAGAAAGTGCAAGACAACGCCTCGCGATGACAAGGTTATCATAAGAAATAGTGTGAAGGATCCCAAGAAAACCAAAGATTTACAGAGATTTTGATTCTTCAACTGTTCTACTTAAAGCTCCTTGAAGTTGGCAGAACTGCCAGAAATCTGGTAAAAAACAATTATTGAATGCAGCTTTGCAGAAAAGAAACTGATGCGGTGTTTACACAGGGTATAGTGTAAACCCCTGTATTGACTGGTTCAAGGTGCTTCTGTCCCTTATGAAAGTGCTGGATGCGATGGCGACTCTAGTGTTAGCTTGTGGAAAAATAAACACATAAGCAGTATAATGCGATCCTTTATTGACAACGTTTCGCCCACGCAGTGGGCTTTATCAAGTCATAAACAGATTACCTGGATAAAAGATACACAAGTATATGTCAATAAAGGATCGCATTATACTGCTTATGTGTTTATTTTTCCACAAGCTAACACTAGAGTCGCCATCGCATCCAGCACTTCCATAAGGGACAAAATCGAAGCACCTTGAACCAGTCAATGCAGGGGTTTACACTATACCCTGTGGAGGCTGCGACAAAATATATGTAGGTGAAACAGCAAAAAACCTCGAAACACGCCTCAGTGAACACATTAATGCATGTAGGAGCAATAACTTGAACAACGCTAACGCCTGCGTACAACACCGGAATTCCGCCAATCACCTCATGAAATTCAACGACGCCCGACGTGATCAAAGAACCTAATTTCCGCAGACGTAAATGCCTTAAATCATCATTAATCGCTGTTTTTAACACAAGCCAAATAAAGGCAGCTTCATCCTCTCTGATGTATTAGTAAGAATCCTCCTCAAAACAATAAACCCTGCCATCACATAGGTGTTGCTGCTAATACTACACAAGAACATAACACTAGAACAACACTGAAACAGACCTCAAATCCAACCACTAGCAGAAATATTTGTCCAACCTATTTTTATGCCACCCATAAGAACATAAGACAGGAGTAACACTGCAACAGGCCTGTTGGCCCATACTAGGCAAGTCCTTCACAATCCATCCCACTAACAGAATATTTGCTCATCCCAGTTTTCAACGCTATCCAAGAAATAAGCTTTGATAATTTTATTTACTCATGTGCAAGTCCCACTCAAATCCAACCCCTCTCACTCATGAATTTATCCAACCTAAATTTGAAACTACCCAAGGTCCTAGCTTCAATAACCCTACTAGGCAGACTGTTCCACTCATCAACTACCCTAGCAATAAGCTTTTATAATTTTTTTTACTCATGTACATGTTTATTTTTCCACCACATGTATTGCTACTACTACCACCACTAGTATTACTAATACCACTAGTATTACTACTACTACCACTAGTATTACTACTACTACTACCACTAGTATTACTACTACCACCACTAGTATTACTACCACCACTAGTATTACTACTACTACCACTAGTATTACTACTACTACCACTAGTATTACTACTACCACCACTAGTATTACTACTACCACCACTAGTATTACTACTACCACCACTAGTATTACTACTACCACCACTAGTATTACTACTACCACCACTAGTATTACTACTACCACCACTAGTATTACTACTACCACCACTAGTATTACTACTACCACCACTAGTATTACTACTACCACCACTAGTATTACTACTACCACCACTAGTATTACTACTACCACCACTAGTATTACTACTACCACCACTAGTATTACTACTACCACCACTAGTATTACTACTACCACCACTAGTATTACTACTACTACCACTACTCTAAGCCTATATATACCATGTGTGTCCATGTATTGTTTGTAATGGCTTGATAAAACTCCTGGAGAGCGAAACGTTGCCACAATAAAATGTCACATTAGTTGCACTTGTGTCCTTTTACCTAAAATATTTTATTAGCGTTGTGATATCCGGAGTCGATTCGTAGGTCACCGCCCCCTGCGGCCCGGTCTAGGGAGACCCGGAAGATGTGGAACTGAACACTTAACAAGACTGTAGAACTTGACCACCACAAACCTACTGCAAGGTTGAGGCACTGAACACCTCGTATCTTCTACCTCTCCTCTGGTAGGTAAATTAGACACATATGCAACACTTGGGTATCTTTATTGAGGAAACGTTTCGCCACACAGTGGCTTCATCAGTCCATACAAAGGAGAATCGTGAAGAACAGGAGGAGTTTGAGGTGGTCAGTCCCTCAATCTTGAGTCGATGTTGTCAGTCCATCAATCTTGAATAGAACACAGCATAAGTGCGTAGAGGAAGCTTATATACTGTAGACAGGAGAGGTGCAGCAGTTGTAGGAGGTGTCACATTTGTCCGATGTGGAAGTAGGTCGTGCCCAAGGAATAGGCAAGCGAAGAAAACCCTGTATTAAGATACCAAGATGTTGCAGTGTCAGACAGTATGTAAATGAATGGTTCAGAGAACCGTCGGTTCTCTGAACCATTCATTTGCAACCTCTCCTCTACTGCTGTTCTCTCTTTCGTATTTCGCCTGAAGGAATCTCTTGAGAAGACGATACATTGCTCGCTGTTGTTACCTCTACCACCTCTCCTCAAGTGCACTTCACTTCTCTCTCAGCTCTTCACGAGAAATGTATTTCAAGGGATGTCCCTTTTGTCAACAAACATGCCTGGGGTTTCCAGAGGAAACTGGTATACTACCTGTTGTCGCTTGCGGGGGTCACCACCCTGGCGGCTCGGTCCCAGACCGAACCTGTTTGCTGGTATGATCGATCAGGCTGTTAGTGCCTGCTCATTTTTAGCCAAGTGCTGAGGGGCTTAGACTGGCTGCCTGATTAACTGATGGAGGAAGAAGTTTCCACCAGTTCTCCTGGAAGACCCATGCGGCTTTACCGCTTCGCATTAATATATTGATTTTCTCAAGGCCTCGCTTGATGAAGCTTCTTATCTTTCCCCAACCTCTTGTCTTTTCCCAACCCCCAACCTCTTGTCTTTTCCCAACCCCCAACCTCTTGTCTTCCCCCAGCCTCGCAGCCTCACATCTTCCCCCAGCCTCGCAGCCTCACATCTTCCCCCAGCCTCGCAGCCTCACATCTTCCCCCAGCCTCGCAGCCTCACATCTTCCCCAGCCTCGCAGCCTCACATCTTCCCCAGCCTCGCAGCCTCACATCTTCCCCAGCCTCGCAGCCTCACATCTTCCCCAGCCTCGCAGCCTCACATCTTCCCCAGCCTCGCAGCCTCACATCTTCCCCAGCCTCGCAGCCTCACATCTTTCGCAGCCTCACATCTTTCGCAGCCTCACATCTTCCCCAGCCTCGCATCTTCCCCAGCCTCGCAGCCTCACATCTTCCCCAGCCTCGCAGCCTCACATCTTCCCCAGCCTCACATCTTTCTCAGCCTCACATCTTCCCCAGTTTCACATCTTCCCCAGCCTCACATCTTTCTCAGCCTCACATCTTTCTCAGCCTCACATCTTCCCCAGCCTCACATCATCCCCAGCCTCACATCTTCCCCAGCCTCACATCTTTCTCAGCCTCACATCTTTCTCAGCCTCACATCTTCCCCAGCCTCACATCTTCCCCAGCCTCACATTTGTGTCTCCATCTTGCTCCACCCTTCCTTCTCCCAACTCAGACATTGCTGTCATGCACGTATCAGCTTTTACTTACGTCTGTATGTATTTTCAGTATATTAGGTTAATCCCAATTAACTAATGATAACATATCAACACCAATAAACCCACTAATAAATTATGATGACATGTTTTGATTGCCGAGAAAACTTAAGAAGTTTGTTGTACTTTGTGATACACTAAACTCAGCACATTGTTACAGGCTTGATTCTCGGTTCAGTAATCCTGGCCCAGTGTCTTCATCAGGATGGCTGATAACAAAAAATAACGTTCATAGCGCAAGGGGTGGTGGAGGCTCTTGTCTTCAGTCTGGTAATCCTGGCCCGGTGTCTTCATCAGTCTGGCTGATTGTAAAAAAAAAAGAATCAAGGTTCACGTTTTAGAGTCGGCGTCACTTTTCCCAATACAAATGTTGTTTTGTGACGGTGGGTCACCTGTCACTATACCTTCAACACCACCTTGTTGGGCTTCATGTATACACCAGTGTGTTTGCTATTTGAGCGTATCATTACTTCTCTTTTATGACACCTTTGTGTAAATGTTGTTCACGCGCCGTTTCCCATGATTGTTGCTCTAGATCCTACTAGTATTTTGCATACAATGTCAAGAGTTAGGACATCAGGGACGTGAAATATACATACAATATGAAGACTCCCACTCTCTCCTTACTGTAACTCCTGTTACGCCATGTAATACATTCAAAACACACACACACACACACACACTCAGTCACACACACACTCATATACTCACTCACTGGGAGGTCTAAAGAGCCGAGGATGGAAGAAGAGTAGATGGTATGAAGGAGAGACAGAAAAAATATACAAGAATTGGGGACACTAATGGACAGGGAAGGGGGGGGAGGTTGAAAGGCCTTGAAGGAAATGCTCTCAGGCAACCTGGAGGTGAAGGTGGTGATATGAGGAGCGACAAAGGAACTGATAATAGCTGACAACTATAGAGGGAAAGGAAATTGAAGGAGGAAAGGACGAGATTGTTAATTATCCGTGGCCTTCAAGAGGCTGACGGGAGGACAAACGATGAAATGTGGATGGCGGAGGAATGGGATTTTTGAACTGTAATTGAGCAAACAGGTAGTGAAGCTGAAGTGTGCCAGGTGAGTTTTTTTTTCAGAGGATTAGGCAGAATGCAAGAGACAATATAAGACTAGTCAAGCTGACCTTTGCAACAGAAACAGCACCAGACAAGATCTTGAAGCGGAAACCACTGTTGAGGCAGACGGATAGATATCTTATATAGCTGTACCTTGATTGGGACTGAACAATAAAGGAGAGGGATCAGCTGAGGGAGAGAATAAAAAAATACAGAAAGGAGAACAAGAATGTAGCCGCAGGTGGGGACTTAGCCTCCAGGGGTACACCATGCTCAGCCTTATTTTGTAAAAACTCAAAAGCCAGTAACTCAAAATAACTATATAACCCTACCCCACCTACAACCACATTCGTAATTTCACATCATTGCAAGAATCGTCCCTACAATTATCCTTCCCCCTTATCCTCAACTCCTGCTTCTTCCTGTAACACCACCCACTCTCCTGGCACATGGACAAGGACCAGGAGAACAGGCACCCAAAAACCAGAACAAATTAACACAAAGGTAACTGAAGGTGTGGCACACAAATGCAGATGGAAAGAATGAATAGCGGAGGCATCCCTAGACATTATAGCACTCACGGAGACAAAGCTAACAGGCAATTTTAGCACCAGAATACCAGATTATGAGAAAGAAGAGAGGAAGTGGAGAAGTAACATTGCAATTCAGAAATCACGGAAGTTTTGAAGATAGATGAACTTGGAGAATCCAAATGATTACATACTGTGATGGATATGTGGGGCACCGGGCCTCCAGCAGCAACAGCCTGGTTGACCAGGCAATTCCCAGACGAGCCTGGCCCATGGCTGGGCTCCGAGAGTAGTGAAACTCTCAAAACTCTTCAAAGGTAAAGGTATGCTAGATGCTCTTTAAACTGGGGGACCCAGGGTGATGATAGCAGTGATGTACCACCCACCACTAAACAGCAGGAGACCAAGACAGGAATAGTACAACAGAACAGTGACACATGAGATTGGAGGGGGCTGGAAGGTTCCATACAAGCATTGCAATTCTAATCGACATGGGTGACTTTAACCCTAGGATAATCTGAAGCCACACATGGTATCAGAAGCAGGGAAGGCTAAAATGTTGGAGGTTTTGATAGAAAACTTTGTGTCAACATGTCTGGGAGTACACAACTAGAGTGAGGAGGGATGAACCAGCAAAGCTGGACACTGGTCCAGGTTGCAGAGCAAGAAAACCCTTCAAAGATAAAGGTACACCTAATTCGACTGACATAGAGGACATCGAATTTGAGAGGCCCCTTGGTGCTATCTATCGACCACACAGTACTGAGTCTAGAATACTTTGTGGAATTGAGGGTAGAGAGGCAATTCCTGAGTAGAGTGCATTGGGAAAGGGAAGTAAATAAAGAGAACAAACAAATTGGAGTATGTAGTTTGAAAGTGCAGGGAGGCAGAGAACTTCATACCCTGCAGAAGTGGCAGGCATAGTGAGGCCAAGGTTCACCCGTAAGTGCAGAGAAGCAAAAGTTAAAAGTGCAAGAGTATGGAAAAAATATATAAACCAAACAACACAGAAAACGGAGGAGAGCAGAAGAGCCAGAAATAAATACACCTAAAAAAAAAAAAAGGCTAAACGACATAGTATCGAAAGCCAAACCTGAAGTAAAGTTGCAATACAGTCACATCAGAAAGTAGACAACAGGACCGGGTAGTAAGGTTGAATAAAGATTCCGGAGTAGCATGCCCCAGGTACTGGACAAATGGAGATGAGGTGAAGGCAGTGAGATCAAACATATCTCACTCTGGGTTCTGAGATGGAACACAAAAACTGTGAGAGCCTCAAGCCACAATCCTCAAGAAGACAATTGACACAGGGCCTCTGCAGGTGTGAAAAACAGCCAATGTAGGCCTGATATTTATGGGAACAGGCAGATTGCATTAAACTACAGGTCAGTGTCAAAGGCCAAATATTATCCTCCTTGGAGATTTCAAACTCTCATATATAAAAATGGAAGATACATCACAGCATTGTATTAGATATAGTTGCTGAAAGCGCATTAGCTTAGCAGAAACATATCAGAGAGCTAATGGGCCTTTGTGGAAGTTTGCTTTGACCCAACTGATAACAAAACCCACTAGACAGAGGCACAAAGAGAACGAAAAGCCTTTCAGGATATTGCAAGAAACCGCAGATATTTCTGCACATCTGTTAAATCTAATTTAAGAACTAACTGTAGAATTTAATGATTAATTTACAGGAGGTTCATAAATTGATGATGAAAACATAAAAATATTCTGCAATCCACCGAACGAAAGCACTATGGAGAATACACACACAAAAAAATCATTACCTGCGTAGTTCACAGATCATGTAACGGTTAAATGACATAAGCCCTAATCATGTGGAATTAGAAAGAGAAACAGAAAACATGTCCACTCATTCAGCACCTGGACAGTGTTCATTGAGGTCCTTGTTTATAAAGAAGATCAAAATGCCATTAGCACGAGTATTTGATATTCTATGGAGAAAGCTTGGATCTCGGTGAAATCCAAGAGACCTTAAAAGGAGACATTAGAGTGCTGATAAAAAAATTACAGACCCAGTAGCCTAGCATCACACATCAAAGAAATCTTTGCAAGGGTGATGAGATGCCTAATTATAAATTTTATAGAATATCATAACCCACACCAGCTTTGACCTAGAGCATGATGAATTACACTTTTGCAACACTTGGGTGTCTTTATTGTGGAAGCGTTTCGCCCGCCAGTGGCTTCTTCAGTTCACTGAAGAGAAAGGCAGAAGATGAGGGGTTGAAGGTAATCAGTTACTCAGGTTGGAGTCGATGTGTTCAGTTCATCAGTCTTGAAAAGAGTACAGCATATGTGCGGAGAAAGAGCTTAAATACTGTAGACAGGTGAGGTGAAGCAGTCGTAGGCAGTGTTACCATGGACAAGTACACAAGTGGAAGTAGGTCATGCCTATACGTTAGGCAAGCACATATGCTTGCCTTGATGGACTGATCACATCGACTCCAGGCTGAAGGACTGATTACTTTAAACTTCTCATCTTCCACCTTTCTCTGCATTGGACTGAAGAGGCCACCAGCTGGCGAAACTTTTCTACAATGAAGATACCCAAGTGTTGTACAAGTGTTTAATTCATCATCCTGTCGGTTCTCTGAACCATTTACCTATATTATGATCATGCTTGTCACAATTAACAAACGATTATGACAGAATATACTGAGGCGTTGGTATAATCGCCCAGCCTGGGCCTTTCCCAAGTGGGGGCCCGGCCTTGACTCCCTGTCGAGGGAGTGTCTCAGACCAATATCTGCCATGGGAGGAGGTACAAGTACCTCCTCGTCTTCTGGGAATAGCTGTCCCCAGGCTTAGTCCCATTCCCCGCCCCCACGGGACTCGAAGGGAGAAGCTAGGCACCTTGGGCTGCCACAAACCCCGCCCGCACTGTCCACGAAAGGTGTGGCAGCTGCATAGCAGCAGACCATGCCAGGAGATGCAAAGGTACCAAACTCTACAGGATCTTTTTCGAGCCAGCTTTGGGCCGAGGCCCGAGCGCTGGGGTAGCTCAAGAATGTCTTACTGTGAGTGTTGCTGTTGGTACTTCACTTGTCCGTTGCACACTCTCTAGGCGTTGGAAGAAAACCAAAATGCAGCTGTAATATGCATGGATTTTGCAAAGGCTTTTGATAAATACGACAATGCAGTGATTGCACATAAAATGAGAGCAATGAGCATAACAGAAAAAAAGGCAAATATTTAACTCTGACAAATAATATATAGTAGTAACAACAAATTTTAGCCTTGGCAAAGTAAGAAGCTCAGTGCCCCTAGGCACAGTTCTGGTTATTTTACTGTTTCCCATGATCATAGCAGACATGGATATAAATGTTCGTCAGTTTAGTATCGTTTGCGGACGATACCAAAATAGGCATGGAAACCACTTCGGTAGAAGACACGGTAAAATTGCAAGATATAAGCTAAGTCTTTCAGTGGGAAGTGGAGAGTAACATGACCTACAAAAGTGATGGGTTACAACTGCCTAGATATGGAAAGAATAAAGAACTCAAAAAGGGCACTGTGTACAAAACACAAGAGCAAATGGAATATAAGGAACATGTAAAGGACCTGGGGTAATAATGTCAGCTGACCTGTCTTCCAAAGAACACAAAGCAAATGTCGCAAAAGTCACGAAAATGATATGGTGGATAATGAGAACTTTCAAGAAAAGGAAAATAATGCCAGTGATAACACTATTCAAATCGCCTGTGCTGTCTTCGAGTATTCGTGCTGACGGCTCCGTTCACAGCAGAGATATATATAAGAGCTGGAATAGATATAGGTGCTCTCTGGAGCGGAGGAGAGAGAGATGCGTGGTGATATATATATGGTGCGGGCATACTGTCAAAGGTTCTGCAGAAGATAGTAAGGAAAATCATCTTGCGACTCTTGGAGCAGAGAAGACTTTTTTGTAGGTAAGATATGTATGCACAGATTAAGACATTTCTTAAAGAAACGTTTCGCCACAATTGGTTTCTTTAGTCCTAATTAGCACTGAAGAAGCCATTTGTGGTCAGATGTTTCCTTAACAAATGTCTTGATCAATGTATGTGTGTCTTTTACATACAACTTAGTATTGCTATACCACTTCCACAAGATTTTCTACAGGAACCCAGTATGGATTTAGGAATAGAAAATTGTCTTGCAAATTTCCTTGAATTCTGTGACAAAGATAAAATAAGAAAGACCTGGCTGGGTGGGTTGCATTTTCTTGGACCTCAGGAAAGCATTTAATATAGTAAATCCAGAAATTAGACAGAGGCAGAGTTAAAAGACAATGTGGTCCAGTGAGTTAATGAGTACCTGTATCACAGACGAGAGTAACAGTGAGGGATGAGACATGAGAATGTGAGAGAGCAACGAGTGGGGTTCTCCAAGGATCAATACCAGGACCGTTACTGTTCCTAATATTTGTGAATGACATACCAGAGGGATTTCAGATTGTGTTGTCAGTATTTGCTGACTTTGTAAAACTAATGAGGAGAATTAGAGCAGGAGAGGAGAGTGATAAAGCTCACGTAGACCTCGACAGACTCCAGATGTGGTCAAACAAGTGGATTCTTGAGTTCACTCACAACAAATGCCAGATCATGTAAATTAAGTTTTGTAACCAGGCTAGTATCGGCACTAAGAAATTAACTATAAGGAGAGACTGAAGACACTAAGCTTGATGTCTTTAGCTGATTAAAGGAACTAAAGGACAGGGGAGGATATGATTACTACATACAAAATCTTAAGAATTCACAGGACTGATGGGACAGTGTATGAATTAAGGGAACCAGGATCAAGGGGACGCAAGCAAAAGCTGAAACCGCAGACCAGCCAAAAGGATGTAAGGAAGTATTTCAGTCTCAGGGTGTTTGAAAAGTGGAATAACTTAGACTAGGCAGTGGTGGAAGCACTCAGTACACAGCTTTAAGAGTAGATAATGCAGATCCAAGTAGGTTTAGAGACGGAGCCAGGAACTGTCTAGATCCCCACAAACACAGCTCGGCGAGTACACGTGCGCGCACATGTGTACACACACACACACACACACACACGTACACACACACACGTACACACACACACGTACACACACACACGTACACACACACACACGTACACACACACACACGTACACACCCACGTACACACACGTACACACACACGTACACACACACACACGTACACACACGTACACACACACGTACACACACACGTCCACACACACACGTCCACACACACGTCCACACACACACGTCCACACACACACGTCCACACACACACGTACACACACACGTACACACACACGTGTACACACACACACGTACACGTATACACACACGTACACACACACGTACACACGCACACGTACACACACACACGTACACGTATACACACGTACACACACACACGTACACACACACACGTACACACTCACAGAGTGTGAACGTGAATATTAGATATATTATAAAGGTGTTCACATTAACCTCAGCGAGGAGCAGCCAGGACAAACTGGATACAATCAATGAGTTCCAAGAATCTTACACCAGAATGGTGCCTCATTGGTGCCGCAGCCGTCGACACCTGTGTACCCAGTCACCCAACTACACTTATTTAATCAGTCATCCATATGCAATCATTTAATCACAGTCCTACCCAGCTACAATCATTTAATCACAGTCCTACCCAGCTACAATCATTTAATCACAGTCCTACCCAGCTACAATCATTTAATCACAGTCCTACCCAGCTACAATTATTTAATCACAGTCCTACCCAGCTACAATTATTTAATCACAGTCCTACCCAGCTACAATCATTTAATCACAGTCCTACCCAGCTACAATCATTTAATCACTGTCCTACCCAGCTACAATCATTTAATCACAATCCTACCCAGCTACAATCATTTAATCACAGTCCTACCCAGCTACAACCATTTAACCACAGTCATCCAGCTACAATCAATCACGGTCATCCAGCTACATTTAACTATTACAATCGCCCATTTACACTTGCCTTGTCGCGATAACCCTAGTTCTACTCACCTTGCCACAGTCACCCAGTTCCACTCACCTAGTCACAGTCACCTAGCTACGCTCATCACTCGACGTTAGTGATCACATGGTCCTGTGTTTGGAATACCTTGTAGGGTTCACAGTGGAGAGTGGAACTGCGCCGGAAGGAGGGTAGAAGTCAAACTTCAGAAGAGGGGACTACATAGGCACGAGTCAATTCCTGTATGAGGTGTAATGGGGAAGAGAGCTGGAAGGAAAGGCAGTAATTGAAATGAAACCTGTGGCCAGAAAGTACAGGGAGGCGGAGAAGTTCATACCCAGAGGCAATAGAAACAATGGGAAGACCATAGTGAGCCCATGGTTCACCCATGGTTCACCCAGCGGTGTAGAGAGGCCAAAGCCAAGTGTGTAGAGCTTGAAAAAACATTATAGAAGGCAAAGAACTCAAGAAAACAAGGAGTTGAGTCGAAGAGCCAGAAAATAATATGCATGGATGAGGAGGGAGGCCCAGCAGCAGTTTGAGAATGACATAGCATCGAAAGCCAAATGTGACCCAAAGTTCTTATATAACGACTTCAGGAGGAAAGCAAAGAGTCAAGGACCAGGTAATCAGGCTGAAGAAGCAAGTCGGGAGCTCACAAGGAATGACCATGAAGTATGTGAAGAGCTCAGCACGACATTTAGGGAGGTATTCTCAGAGGAGGCAGAAAGGCTTCCAGCAAACCAGCACGGCTTCAGGAATGAAATATCCTTTGTTAAAAACCTGGAGTTCTACAACAAGGTAACAGAAGTAAGGCAGGAGAGAGAGTGCATTTTATTGGACTGTAAGAAGGGTTTTCAGACAATACCGTACAAAAGTTAGAGGAGTAGGCAAGAATAACAGGAAAAACACTGTCATGGATCAGGAAATACCTGACAGGAAGGAAACAAAGAGTGATAATACGTGACGAGGTTTCGAAGTGGGTGCATGTGATGAGTGGAGTTCCACAAGAGTCAGTCCTAGGATCGGTGCCGTTTCTTCGATATGTGAATGACATGACGGAAGACATAGTCAGTGTCCCTGTTTGCAGACGACGCGAAACTAATGAGAATACAAGCGAATGAGGACCTAACCTAACACAGCTACACTCACCTAGTTATAATAACATAGCTATACTCACCTAGTTATAATAACACAGCTACACTCACCTAGTTATAATAACATAGCTATACTCACTTAGTTATAATAACACAGCTACACTCACCTAGTTATAACATAGCTATACTCACCTAGTTATAATAACACAGCTACACTCACCTAGTTATAATATAGCTATACTCACCTAGTTATAATAACATAGCTATACTCACCTAGTTATAATAACACAGCTACACTCACCTAGTTATAATAACATAGCTACACTCACCTAGTTATAATAACATAGCTACACTCACCTAGTTATAATATAGCTACACTCGCCTAGTTATAATAACACAGCTACACTCACCTAGTTATAATAACACAGCTACACTCACCTAGTTATAACACAGCTACACTTACCTAGTTATAATAACATAGCTACACTCACCTAGTTATAATATAGCTATACTCACCAAGTTATAATAACACAGCTACACTTACCTAGTTATAATAACACAGCTACACTTACCTAGTTATAATAACACAGCTACACTCACCTAGTTATAATAACATAGCTACACTCACCTAGTTATAATATAGCTACACTCGCCTAGTTATAATAACACAGCTACACTTACCTAGTTATAATAACACAGCTACACTCACCTAGTTATAATAACATAGCTACACTCACCTAGTTATAATAACACAGCTACACTTACCTAGTTATAATAACACAGCTACACTTACCTAGTTATAATAACACAGCTACACTCACCTAGTTATAATAACACAGCTACACTTACCTAGGTATAATAACACAGCTACACTCAGTTATAATAACACAGCTACACTCAGTTATAATAACACAGCTACACTCGACAATGAAAGGTATCTGTGTTAAGAGAGCAGCTCCAACTCCTTTGATCGGGAGCCCAACAGCAGCGTCAAGGTACCCCTCCCCCTTGAGAAAGGGGAAGGAGAGCCAGGAATGAGTGACAGCCAGTCACCGTGCCAGGTGGAGAGTCTATCAGGGTGCCACTTTGTCAATCAGTGTGTCACCCGGGTAGCAAGCAGGTCCAAAGAGTCAACACATTGATATTCACCCTTATGTATTATACACAGAGGGGTGAGTGTGCATTAGAAACCAATTCAGTGGGTGTGATTAATTTATGACTTGGTAGGAATTCAGTGTGTGAGTACTAATTTGTAAATTGCCTATTTACAGTTGCAGGATCAGAACTACGACTTGTGGCTTCTGGTCTTCAGTGCTTGTAGCTACGAGAACTGTGCGTTTCATGTTTTGTCTTCACTCTTTGTAGTTACAACAGTAGATTTATACTTGTGTTGTTCCCTCTTTACAGTTTGTATTTATAGCAACAGAACTGTACTTGTGGTTTCCCATCGTCACTGTAGTTACATCAGCAGCAGCAGCAGCACTTTACCTGTGGTATCCTGTCTTCACTAAATCGTAATGACACGATCCGGGGGTTCTATCCCCACCCGTGGTATGGTCTGTCTTCACTGCTTGGTTTGCCCTTAATCCGTTCTATTTTTTTATTCTTTAACAATATTTTTTTAATATACACTTGTATGCTTGAGTGAAGGCACTACGTTACAACTACATATTTCACTGCTTGTTTACAATACGATGTCTACCTGTAGCTTATTGTTCATTTCTGGTCCAGTCTCAGATCAGCATTTCACTATTAGTGTAGCTATAGGAAAGTTTAGAGTGTGATAGTATTTGTTAATACTGTATATGTAACAGTTTTATGTGCCCTTTTGACCTGGTTAAACCATAATTTGCCAAAGATTAAATCCAGGTAACATCGGTAGCATACAAGACTTGTAAATCCAAAGATCGCATTCAAGACCCTAAGCAAAGTATTCTCATTTTTAAGCAAGTCGGTAACCCCTTTTCCTCTACATTCGTCTCTTCTCTTAGTGGTCAGAAAAGTGGCAGATGCAGTTCAATGTAGATAAATGCAAGGTTCTGAAGCTCGGGAGTGTCCATAACCCAAGCACTTATAAGTTAAATAACGTAGAACTTAGCCATACAGATTGCGAGAAGGACTTGGGGGTGATGGTAAGCAGCAACCTTAAACCAAGACAGCAATGCCTAAGCGTACGTAATAAGGCAAATAGATTACTGGGATTTATATCAAGAAGTGTTAGCAACAGAAGTCCAGAGGTTATATTACAGCTTTATACATCATTAGTAAGGCCTCACCTAGATTACGCAGCTCAGTTCTGGTCTCCATATTACAGAATGGACATAAATTCGTTAGAAAACATTCAGCGTAGAATGACTAAATTAATACATAGCATTAGAAATCTTCCTTACGAAGAAAGATTGAAGACCCTAAAATTACATTCACTTGTAAGACGTAGAATGAGGGGAGACATGATCGAGGTATACAAGTGGAAAATGGGTATTAACAAAGGGGATATAAATAAGGTCTTGAGGATATCTCTCCAAGAGAGAACCCGCAATAATGGATTCAAGTTAGATAAGTTTAGATTTAGAAAGGATATAGGAAAGTATTGGTTTGGAAATAGGGTAGTTGATGAGTGGAACAGTCTGCCTAGTAGGGTTATTGAAGCTAGGACCTTGGGTAGTTTCAAATTTAGGTTGGATAAATTCATGAGTGAGAGGGGTTGGATTTGAGTGGGACTCGCGCATGAGTGGGTAGAATTGTCAAAGCTTATTTCTTGGGTAGCATTGAAAATTGGGTTGAGCAAACATTCTGTTAGTGGGACGGATTGTGAAGGAATTGCCTGGTGTGGGCCAGCGGGCCTGCTGCAGTGTTCCTCCTTTCTTATGTTCTCTTATGTTCTCTCATACGATCTCGTTCGCGGTCTCAGTGGAACATACGTAATACATAATACATTGTATGCCTCTTTATTCAACTTTTCCATGAATTGTAGTTTAGGACACCTAGGACTGTTAACATAAGAACATAAGAATGGAGGAACACTGCAGAAGGCCTACTGGCCCATACAAGGCAGGTCCTTATCAAAACCACCACTACCTAAAAATTTATTCCCGTACTCACGACACAAATCAAACCCAGCCCCTCCCACTCATATATTTGTCCAATCTCTTTTTAAAGCCACCCAAGGTCCTAGCCTCTATCACAGTACTCGGAAGATTGTTCCACGCATCTACAACTCTGTTCGAAAACCAGTACTTGCCTATGTCCTTTCTAAATCTAAATTTATCCAATTTAAATCCGTTATTTCTCGTTCTTACTTGGTTCGATATCCTCAGTATTTTATTAATATCTCCTTTGTTTATGCCCATCATCCACTTGTACACCTCGATGATATCTCCCCTCATTCTACGTCTCTCCAGAGAGTGGAGATTCAACGCTCTAAGTCTATCTTCATACGGGAGATTTCTTATACTGTAAATCATTTTAGTCATTCTTCTTTGTATGTTCTCCAATGAATCTATATCCATCCTGTAGTAAGGAGACCAAAACTGAGCTGCATAATCCAAATGAGGTCTCACTAGTGATGTATAGAGCTGTAAAATAACTTTTGGACTTCTGTTGCTTATACTTCTTGAAATAAATAAGAACATAAGAAAGGAGGAACACTGCAGCAGGCCTGTTGGCCCATACTAGGCAGGTCCTTCACAATCCGTCCCACTAACAGAATATTTGCTCAACCCAATTTTCAATGCTACCCAAGAAATAAGCTTTGACAATTCTACCCACTCATGCGCGAGTCCCACTCAAATCCAACCCCTCTCACTCATGAATTTATCCAACCTAAATTTGAAACTACCCAAGGTCCTAGCTTCAATAACCCTACTAGGCAGACTGTTCCACTCATCAACTACCCTATTTCCAAACCAATACTTTCCTATATCCTTTCTAAATCTAAACTTATCTAACTTGAATCCATTATTGCGGGTTCTCTCTTGGAGAGATATCCTCAAGACCTTATTTATATCCCCTTTGTTAATACCCATTTTCCACTTGTATACCTCGATCATGTCTCCCTCATTCTACGTCTTACAAGTGAATGTAATTTTAGGGTCTTCAATCTTTCTTCGTAAGGAAGATTTCTAATGCTATGTATTAATTTAGTCATTCTACGCTGAATGTTTTCTAACGAATTTATGTCCATTCTGTAATATGGAGACCAGAACTGAGCTGCGTAATCTAGGTGAGGCCTTACTAATGATGTATAAAGCTGTAATATAACCTCTGGACTTCTGTTGCTAACACTTCTTGATATAAATCCCAGTAATCTATTTGCCTTATTACGTACGCTTAGGCATTGCTGTCTTGGTTTAAGGTTGCTGCTTACCATCACCCCCAAGTCCTTCTCGCAATCTGTATGGCTAAGTTCTACGTTATTTAACTTATAAGTGCTTGGGTTATGGACACTCCCGAGCTTCAGAACCTTGCATTTATCTACATTAAACTGCATCTGCCACTTTTCTGACCACGAATTAAGTTTGTCTAAATCTTCCTGAAGTTCTATGACATCTATGTTTGAATCAATTATCCTACCTATCTTCGTGTCGTCGGCGAATTTGCTCATATCACTAGTAATTCCCTCATCAAGGTCATTGATATATATTATAAATAACAATGGGCCTAAGACTGATCCCTGTGGAACACCACTTGTTACAAGTTCCCATTCGGATTTAACCCCATTTATGCACACTCTCTGCTTCCTATTGGTGAGCCATGACTCGATCCATGACAGCACTTTTCCCCCAATGCCATGAGCTGCCACTTTCTTTAACAGTCTCTGGTGCGGTACTCTATCAAAAGCCTTACTAAAGTCTAAATAAACAATATCGAATTCTTTATCGTGATCAACAGCCTCAAAAGCTTTACTGAAGAAGGTTAATAAATTAGATAGGCAGGAACGGCCCCTCGTGAATCCATGCTGGGTATCATTAATCAAATTATGGTTATCTAGATGGCTTACATAAGAACATAAGAAAGGAGGAACACTGCAGCAGGCCTGTTGGCCCATACTAGGCAGGTCCTTCACAATCCGTCCCACTAACAGAATATTTGCTCAACCCAATCTTCAATGCTACCCAAGAAATAAGCTTTGACAATTCTACCCACTCATGCGCGAGTCCCACTCAAATCCAACCCCTCTCACTCATAAGAACATAAGAACATAAGAAAGGAGGAACACTGCAGCAGGCCTCTTGGCCCATACTAGGCAGGTCCTTCACAATCCATCCCACTAACAGAATAATTGCCAAACCTAATTTTCAATTCTACCCAAGAAATAAGCTTTGAAGATTCTATTAACTCAAGTGCGAGTCCCACTCAAATCCAACCCCTCTCACTCATGAATTTATCCAACCTAAATTTGAAACTACCCAAGGTCCTAGCTTCAATGGCCCTACTAGGCAGACTGTTCCACTCATCAACTACCCTATTTCCAAACCAATATTTTCCTATATCCTTTCTAAATCTAAACTTATCCAATTTGAATCCATTATTGCGGGTTCTCTCTTGGAGAGATATCCTCAAGACCTTATTTATATCCCCCTTATTAATACCCATCTTCCACTTATATACCTCGATCATGTCTCCCTCATTCTACGTCTTACAAGTGAATGTAATTTTAGGGTCTTCAATCTTTCTTCGTAAGGAAGATTTCTAATGCTATGTATTAATTTAGTCATTCTACGCTGAATGTTTTCTAACGAATTTATGTCCATTCTGTAATATGGAGACCAGAACTGAGCTGCGTAATCTAGGTGAGGCCTTACTAATGATGTATAAAGCTGTAATATAACCTCTGGACTTCTGTTCTAACACTTTTGATATAAATCCCAGTAATCTATTTGCCTTATTACGTACGCTTAGGCATTGCTGTCTTGGTTTAAGGTTGCTGCTTACCATCACCCCCTTTTGGATTAGTCTTTGATTCATTAGCAACCTTAATCTCATAGTCACGTTTAGCCTTTCTAATCCCCTTTTTTACTTCTCTTTTCAACTGAACATATTGGTCAATAAGGTTAACATCTCCTCTTTTGATGCGCCTATAAATTCCTCTTTTCTCCCCTAATAAATGTTTTAGCCTCCTGTTAATTTGAAACTACCCAAGGTCCTAGCTTCAATAACCCTACTAGGCAGACTGTTCCACTCATCAACTACCCTATTTCCAAACCAATACTTTCCTATATCCTTTCTAAATCTAAACTTATCTAACTTGAATCCATTATTGCGGGTTCTCTCTTGGAGAGATATCTAATAATATCAGCTATAATTGACTCTAGTAATTTGCCTACAATTGAGGTCAGGCTTATTGGGCGGTAGTTTGACGGTAGTGACTTGTCCCCTGCTTTAAAAATAGGAATTACATTAGCTATCTTCCACATATCAGACACTACACCTGTTTGAAGAGATAAATTAAAAATGTTAGATATTGGTTCACAGAGTTCCATTTTGCATTCCTTAAGAACCCTTGCAAAAAGCTCATCAGGACCCGGCGATTTATTTTGTTTCAGTCGGTCCAGCTGTTTCATAATCATTTCGCTAGTGACTGTGATATTACATAATTTATCTTCTTCTGGGCCTCTGTAAAAATTAATTACTGGGATATTATTAATGTCTTCCTGTGTGAAAAACCCAGAGAAAATAATTATTAAAAATGAGCACATATCATTCTCCTTGTCAGTAAGATGCCCAAAGTTATTTTTAAGGGGACCTATCTTATCCCTAACTTTGTTCTATAAACCTAAAAACTTTTGGGTTAGTTTTGAAACCCTAGCAACTTTAATTTCATAGTCCGTTTAGCTTTTCTTATTCCCTTTTAACGTCCCTCTTAATGTCAGTATACTGATTTATAAGATGACCCCCACCTCTTTTATGCGCCTATAAATTCCTTTCTTCTGCCCTAAAAGATATTTGAGCTATTATTCATCCATTTTGGGTCATTTCTATTGATCTAATTTTAACGATAAATGTTCTTTGGCAGCCTGTATAGTGTTAAGAAAACTGTCATATTGATATCTCTTCTTCACCCAGTCCACAGTTGATAAGTGTTTCTAAGTATATTCATAAAAGGGAAAAATTAATTACTAATTATCCCTCACAACATCCATTCAATGCTAAAGGTAATGACTGGTTTGAGCCGAGTTCTCTGTAATTTTAAATATTAAAAGGGTTTCTTTTTGCCAAACCAAGTCAAGTAGGTTATTTCCCTTTTGGTTCTGTTACAAACTGCTTCAAAAAACAATCCTGAACTACTTCTAAAAGTCGTTAGATTCTAAATTCCCGTCATGAAATTCCAATCAATCTACTAAAGTTAAAGTCCCCTAGAATTACTAGTTATCGTGTATTGTGGCCTTAACAATTTTCCCAAAGTAGTCTCCTTGTTCCCTATCTAAGTTTAGGACGGAAATCACGCCTAAAACAATTTTCACACCCCTCTGAAAATTCTATCCAGACAGACTTGTATGTGTTTTACTTTATACCCTTTTTTGCAACAATTTAAATGATCACGGACATAGAGTGCCACCCCCCCCCTTTCCCGATACTTCTGTCTACTGGAAAATTTAAAACCCTGAATGTGACATTCTGGCAGGCAAGTCCTGATTTTTCATTTAAACCATGTCTCAGTTATTGCAAAAAAATCAATATTACCCGATTCTGCAACTAATCTCAACTCGTCCATCTTATTCCTAGCCACGACTATTGGTGTAATATATTTAGAGACCCTCCTTTCTTTTTTCCCTTCCTGCTCATCTCTGTTTTTCCACTATACCTATTACTGTCCTTGTCATCTAGT
>WNWK01004052.1:0-12500 GCA_009830355.1 Cherax destructor
CCCCCACATCCATCCCCGCCCCATCCATCCCCCCCCTCAAACCCCACCCCCCCCCCCACCGCCCCCCATCCACCCCCCCACCCACGCCCCCCCCCGCCCTCACCCCCTGCCCCACAACCCCCCCCACACCCCCCTGCCCTCACACCCCCCCTCCCCCCGCCCCCACCCACGCCCCCCCCCCTGCCCCCACCACCGCCCCCCCCACCCCGCCCTAATCCACCCCCCGCCCTCCCCCACCGCCCCCCACACCCCGCCCCCAAAAAACCACCCCCCTTCCACCCCCCCCCTCCCCCCTCCCTCACAACCACTCCCTCACCCCACCCCCTAAAAAACCCCCCCTCACATCCACCACCGCCCTCACATCCATCCACCGCCCTCACATCCATCCACCGCCCTCACCCACTGCCCTCACAACCACGCCCTCACACCCACCGCCCTCACACCCACTGCCCTCACAACCACTGCCCTCACCCCCACCGCCCTCACACCCACCGCCCTCACACCCACCCCCCTCACCCACCGCCCCACCCCCGCCCTCACACCCACCGACTTTCTTCAACGAAAAATAAACATGAATCCCCATAAAATCCAAAAATACGTCAAAAATAATTCAATAAACAAAATCTTCATAAAACAAATACGTCAAAATACGCACGTTCAGATTTCCCTCCACTGAAATCCGTGCGGTCGGTGTTACTGGATGATAAACTAGTTCAGCTTTATGAATAAAGCTGGATATAGGTTAAATAAAGTTTGGATATAGGTTAAAAAAGCGGGATATAGGTTAAATAAAGCTAATAGGTTAAATAAAGCTGTATATAGGTTAAATAAAGCTGGATATAGGTTAAATGCCTGATTCCCCTACGGCGTTACGAAGATCGCTTTTCAAAACAGATGAAATACCTCGGTTCTCCACGCCTGTGGTAGTGGTTTTCGTTCGTTACGTGGATTCACCGTTCGTTGGTGCATTTTCCGTTCGTTACGTGATATTAACCGTTCGTTAGTGGTATTTTGCTAGTTAGCAATATTGTAGAAGACAATAACTTCGCTCACGTAACTCTCGAAGCATGACATCGATACAAGAAACTTTCAGATTACGACTCTGAAGCCAATCATCTAAAAACAGAGGACTGCTGTAACGCAAGTTACGTCTCTGTAACGCGGGGAGGTATCGTATAAAAGCACATGTTAGGCTAGGTAAAACCCTTCTGTAACACTGACTACTCGTAGCTGCCTTCCTGTTACATTCCCCCCGTTTTTAACCTCTGTGACACTGTTGTTACGTCACTGTTTCATTGAATACTTCAAAACAAGTTCCTGTACCCTGAATGTTCGTATTACGAATGTATTACGTTATTTTCGGGTTACAACGTAACATAGACACAAGTTGCTGAAGAAGCTCTCATTGGGACAACTTTGGGGTCTGTGTAGAGCTTTAACACGTCATGTTTCACTATGTGTAGAGCTTTAATAAGTCATGTTTTACTCTGTGTAGAGCTTAATAAGTCATGTTTTACTCTGTGTAGAGCTTAATAAGTCATGTTTTACTCTGTGTAGAGCTTAATAAGTCATGTTTTACTCTGTGTAGAGCTTTAACAAGTCATGTTTCACTCTGTAGAGTTCTGTCCAGTAATATTTTCCCTCCGTGCAGAGCTTTATCAAGTCAGATTAAGTTTATGGATAGGGAATTTTGTCTTAAGGATAGGAATAGGAGGCAGAGGGTGGGGTTATCCTGGGGCTGGGATGAAGGATATTGTTAGCCGTCTGGACGACATCATGAGAGGTAATGGGAGCAATCCTATTATCTGTCTCAGTGCTGGAGGCAACGATGTTGGCAGACGTAGGGAGTGAGGAGCTGATTAGCAGCATAGGTCAGCAATAGACAGAATTAGGAAGAAGGGTGGGAGCCCTGTCATATGTGGTATTTTGCCAAGGAGAGGAGTTGGAATGAATGGTTGTCCAGGGCAATTGGTGTCAATTGCTGGCTGACAAATACTGTAAGGAAAATGCAGTAACATTCATTGACAACTGGGACCTCTTCTATGGCAGAAATGACATGTATGCCAGGGATGGGGTTCACTTATCTAGGTCTGGGGTGGGGCACTGGCAACTGCAGTGGAGGGAGCTGTTAGGGCTTTAAACTAGAAAAAGTTAGTGGTATGGGTTATGGGGGAAAACAGTGAAGTCCCAGTGTAGTAATGTTATAAATTCTAGGGGAACTAGTAATAGGCAGAATAAGGTGGATATTGGAAAGCCAGGGCACTAGGTGACAAGGACAGTAATAGGTATAAGGGAAAACAGAAATGAGCAGGAAGGGTAAAGAGAAAGGAGGGTCTTTAGAGTGTATATTACACCAATAGTCGTAAAGTAGGAATAAGATGGACGAGTTGAGAGTAGGCAAGTACAGGTAATATTGATGTTTTTGCAATAACTGAAACATGGTTTAATATGAAAAATCGGGACTTGCCTGCCGAATGTCACATTCAGGGTTTTAAATTGTTCCAAGTAGACAGAAGTATCGGGAAGGGGGTGGGTGGCACTCTATGTCCGTGATCATTTAAATTGTTGTATAAAAATGGGTATAAAGTCTGAATTAACACATACAGAGTCTGTCTGGATAGAATTTTCAGAGGGGCATCAAAAATTGATTTTAGGTGTGATATACCGTCCCCCAAACTTAGATAGGGACCAAGGGAGACTACTATGGGAGGAAATTGTTAAGGCCACAATGCACGATAACGTAGTTATTCTGGGTGACTTCAACTTTAGTCAAATTGATTGGAATTTTTTGACTGGGAATTTAGAATCTAACGATTTCTTAGAAGTAGTTCAAGATTGTTTTTTGAAGCAGTTTGTGACAGAACCTACAAGGGAAATAATCTGCTTGACTTAGTTCTGGCAAACAAGGAAACCCTTGTTAATAATTTAGAAATTACAGAGGAACTCGGCGCAAGCGACCACAAATCAATTACCTTTGGCATTGAATGGAAGTTTCATAGTAGGAATAACTCAGTAACGGTCCCAGATTTTCGCTTAGCAGATTACAATGGACTTAGAGAACACTTATCATCTGTGGACTGGGGTAATGAAGAGAGCTATCAATATGACAGTTTTCTGAACACTATACATGCTGCCCAAAGAACATTTATCCCATATAAAGAAATTAGATCGAATAGAAATGACCCAAAATGGATGAATAATAGGCTCAAATATCTTTTAGGGCAGAAGAAAGGAATTTATAGGCGTATCAAAAGAGGTGAGGGTCATCTTACGAATCAGTATATTGACATTAAGAGGGACGTTAAAAGGGATAAGAAAAGCTAAGCGGGACTACGAAATTAAAGTTGCTAGGGATTCGAAAACTAACCCAAAAGTTTTTTCCAGGTGTATAGAACAAAAGTTAGAGATAAGATAGGTCCCCTTAAAAATAATTATGGGTATCTTACTGACAAAGAGAATGAAATGTGCTCTATTTTTAATAATTATTTTCTCTCGGTTTTCACTCAGGAAGACACTAATAATATCCCAAGAATTAGGTATTTTAGTGGGCCTGAAGAAGATAAATTATGTAGTATCACAGTCACTAGCGAAATGGTTATCAAACAGATAGACCGTTTGAAGCAAAATAAATCGCCAGGCCCTGATGAGCTTTTTTCAAGGGTTCTTAAGGAATGCAAAATTGAACTCTGTGAACCCTTAACTAACATTTTTAACCTATCTCTTCAAACAGGTGTAGTGTCTGATACGTGGAAGATGGCTAATATAATAACTATTTTTAAAGCAGGGGACAAGTCGTTACCATCAAATTACCGCCCAATAAGTCTAACTTCAATTGTAGGCAAATTATTAGAGTCGATTATAGCTGATAACATAAGAAGCCATCTCGATAGGCATAATTTGATTAATGATACTCAACATGGATTCACCAGGGGCCGTTCCTGCCTAACTAATTTATTAACTTTTTTCAGTAAGGCTTTTGAGGCAGTTGATCATGATAAAGAATTCGATATTGTTTATTTGGATTTTAGTAAGGCTTTTGATAGAGTACCACATCAGAGACTGTTAAAGAAAGTGGCTGCTCACGGCATTGGAGGAAAAGTGTTTTCATGGATCGAGTCATGGCTCACCAATAGGAAGCAGAGAGTGTGCATAAATGGGGTTAAATCCGAATGGGGACTTGTAACAAGTGGTGTTCCACAGGGATCAGTCTTAGGCCCATTGTTATTTATAATATATATCAATGACCTTGATGAGGGAATTACTAGTGATATGAGCAAATTCGCCGACGACCCGAAGATAGGTAGGATAATTGATTCAAACATAGATGTCATAGAACTTCAGGAAGATTTAGACAAACTTAATTCGTGGTCAGAAAAGTGGCAGATGCAGTTCAATGTAGATAAATGCAAGGTTCTGAAGCTCGGGAGTGTCCATAACCCAAGCACTTATAAGTTAAATAACGTAGAACTTAGCCATACAGATTGCGAGAAGGACTTGGGGGTGATGGTAAGCAGCAACCTTAAACCAAGACAGCAATGCCTAAGCGTACGTAATAAGGCAAATAGATTACTGGGATTTATATCAAGAAGTGTTAGCAACAGAAGTCCAGAGGTTATATTACAGCTTTATACATCATTAGTAAGGCCTCACCTAGATTACGCAGCTCAGTTCTGGTCTCCATATTACAGAATGGACATAAATTCGTTAGAAAACATTCAGCGTAGAATGACTAAATTAATACATAGCATTAGAAATCTTCCTTACGAAGAAAGATTGAAGACCCTAAAATTACATTCACTTGTAAGACGTAGAATGAGGGGAGACATGATCGAGGTATACAAGTGGAAAATGGGTGTTAACAAAGGGGATATAAATAAGGTCTTGAGGGTATCTCTCCAAGAGAGAACCCGCAATAATGGATTCAAGTTAGATAAGTTTAGATTTAGAAAGGATATAGGAAAGTATTGGTTTGGAAATAGGGTAGTTGATGAGTGGAACAGTCTGCCTAGTAGGGTTATTGAAGCTAGGACCTTGGGTAGTTTCAAATTTAGGTTGGATAAATTCATGAGTGAGAGGGGTTGGATTTGAGTGGGACTCGCGCATGAGTGGGTAGAATTGTCAAAGCTTATTTCTTGGGTAGCATTGAAGATTGGGTTGAGCAAATATTGTGAAGGACCTGCCTAGTATGGGCCAACAGGCCTGCTGCAGTGTTCCTCCTTTCTTATGTTCTTATGTTCTGCAGAGCTTCATCAAATCGTGTTTCGCTTAGTGTAGAGCTTTATGAGGTTATATTTCGCTCTTTGTGAGTACATATAGGAAAAGCGTCTGTCTCGCGCTCAGTGGACGGAGGATCAAGCCTCTTACAGGCCTTGCACTGAATGACCCATATGGGTTTAGTGCTTACCATAAATTAATTTTTGTGAAGCTTCATGTTTCACACTGTATATAACTACACTGGGATCACGTTTCGCATTACACAGAGAGGAACGTGGTTTCGGTAAATGCTTGTTCTGCAACTTGTGTCTCTGTCCTAAAACGTTACATTCAGCACATAATAGCCATCCCTGTCTCGCGCTAAGGCGACAGTGGATCGAGCTTCCAACACTCCTGCAAGTGAATGATTCGTGTGGGTTTATCGCCTCACACAAATAAATAAAAAAAGCCAGTCTTCTTGTTTTTTGGGTAATCGTGAAAATTCTCATCTCAATTGGTAACATTGCAGGGTATTTATTTCCCCTTCACCTGGTAACGAGGTAGAAAGTATTTGCTACATATACTTTCTAAAAGAAATTATTGAGTGTTATTGTCTGTTTTTTTTTTTACGATTTCCAATTTTCTTATGAAATCTTCGTTAGTCTCTCCACTATTTTGTATCGTCTTCTGCTTCTTGTTGTGGGTATATAGGGCCACCGAGAGCTTACGCCGTTTTCATAATTAACCCATGTTATTGTGGGTGAGTTATGAATTGTTTCATCCTCATTATTGAGGGTTAGTTATGAATTGTTCCAGCCATGTTGTTGTGGGTTAGTTATGAATTGTTCCAGCCACGTTACTGTGTGTTAGTTATGAATTGTTCCAGCCACGTTACTGTGGGATACTTATAAATTATTCCAGCCACGTTTTGTGGGTTAGTTATGAATTATTCCAGCCACATTATTTTGGGCTACCGCTAGTTATGAATTCTTCCATCTTCGGAATACGTAGTAGTGACTGTTAGTTAATAACCCAGAGAGAGAACCTTAATTGGCCAAAGCCACTGTTGGTTTCTGACTGTCTGGATTATTAAACTGAAATTAGACACATATGCAACATTGGGTATCTTTATTGGGAAACTTTCCACACAGTGGCTTCACGTCAATACAAGTAGAAGGTTAAGGAGGAGGTTGAGGTTACAGTCCTGCTGAGTCGATGTTAGTCCATCAACGTAGAAGTGTGCACAAAGCGAAGGTGGCTTATGCTGTAATCAGTGAATGAAGCAGGAGGCAGTCTGGGACAACCATAGTCGAGTAAGTCCTGCAAGATTGAGGGATGAACACAGACAGCCGAGGCTGATCCAAATCCTCACACTTCACTTATTGAGATGAAGCCATGGTGGAAACGTTTCCATGCCAAGTGTTGCTATGTGTTTAACACTTGTCGGTTCCTGAAATTATTAAAACCTCCTGGGTTAATAATCTGAAGTCTTCACGTCGTGAGCCCGGCTCGGCGGGAGGCGGCGGCGGTAAAAATAAGTCTGAACAATAGCAGTTATACCTCAGTTAGTTCCTCCATTAAATAGTTTGAAGTTTTCCCACACCATGAGACGTGCGAGCGCCATTCATCTGGACAAACATGATCAGCACATGGAGCGAAAAGACGCCAAAACTGTCAATAAAGCGATGGAATCAGCGAGGCCTGTTCACAGACCGGGCCGCGGGGGCGTTGACCCCCCCGAAACCATCTCCAGATATACTCCAGGTATCACAGGCACACCAGACACCTGAACAAAACCAGAGTGCCTCAAGTCTAGCAAAAAAAACCTTGGCACACATTGAGTGCGAAGTTTTTTTTTTTCGTCCGTAACCCAACAACGACTTCAAGCTAAATAATGGAGCAGTAGACCAACTACAGTAGCTTACGCACTGGCCGGAAGTTCTACAGCTCCCTCGCCATAACGAAACATATAAAAAAACAAAATTCCCATTTTTGACAATTTTGTTTCTTTTAGCATCAAGAGTAGTAACACTGACCTTGATATCAGAAATAGATATACCACTGGTATATTCGTCCCGAGAGCCTTGATGGAAACAAATCATTATACCACTATACATTATACCAATCATCATACCACTAGACATTATACCAATCATCATACCACTAGACATTACTCATCATCATACCACTAGACATTATACTAATCATTATACCACTAGACATTATACCAATCATCATACTACTAGATATTATACCAATCATCATACCACTAGACATTATACCAATCATCATACCACTATATATTATACCAATCATCATACAACTAGATATACCAATCATCATACCACTAGACATTATACCAATCATCATACCACTAGACATTATACCAATCATCATACCACTAAATATTATACCAATCATCATACCACTAGACATTATACCAATCATCATACCACTAGATATTATACCAATCATCATACAACTAGATATACCAATCATCATACCACTAGATATTATACCAATCATCATACCTCTAGACATTATACCAATCATCATACCACTAGATATTATACCAATCATCATACCACTAGACATTATACCAATCATCATACCACTAGATATTATACCAATCATCATACAACTAGATATACCAATCATCATACCACTAGATATTATACCAATCATCATACCACTAGACATTATACCAATCCTCATACCATTAGATATTATACCAATCATCATACCACTAGACATTATACCAATCATCATACCACTAGATATTATACCAATCATCATACAACTAGATATACCAATCATCATACCACTAGACATTATACCAATCATCATACCACTAGACATTATACCAATCATCATGCCACTAGACATTATACCAATCATCATACCACTAGATATTATACCAATCATCATACAACTAGATATACCAATCATCATACCACTAGACATTATACCAATCATCATACCACTAGACATTACTCATCATCATACCAGTAGACATTATACTAATCATTATACCACTAGACATTATACCAATCATCATATCACTAGACATTATACCAATCATCATACCACTAGACATAATACCAATCATCATACAAATATACATAATACCAATCATCATAACACTATACATTATACCAATTATCATACCACTAGATATTATACCAATCATCATACCACTAGACATAATACCAATCATCATACCACTAGACATTATACCAATCATCATACCACTAGACATAATACCAATCATCATACAACTAGACATTATACCAATCATCATACCACTAGATATTATACCAATCATCATATCACTAGACATTACCCATCATCATACCACTAGACATTATACTAATCATTATACCACTAGACATAATACCAATCATCATACCACTAGACATAATACCAATCATCATACCACTAGACATTATACCAATTATCATACCACTAGATATTATACCAATCATCATACCACTCATCGATACCTCACTCTCTGAACATTTCACAATTTAGGATTTTCAGAGCAAATACAACATTATATATCGTTAGATCCGTCAGCAATGTATAATGCTTGAACAATGAAAGCATTATGGTGGTATACTTACAATCATTACTTGGCTACAATGTATCGTAATTCATTCACAGTATGACCAAAACGGGTCTATAATATGATGATAATATGTCTACAATACGGCAGTGACACGTCTACAAGATGTACTTAACACGTCCACACGGCGTTCGTAACACGTCCATAAACCGTCCACAACACGTACATAACATAGCCACAGTATATTCATGATACGTCCAGAAACCATCCATAACACGTACATGGTACGTCCACAACACGTACATAGAACGTCCACAAACCCTCCACAATACGTGCATAGCACGTCCACAACACGTACATAGCACGTCTAAATTCGTACGAAACTTAACATGAACGATAATTACCTAGGTTAAGTGTGTGTGTGTGTGTGTGTATCTCATTTCCGTCTATAGGAAGCAACCCACAAGTGAACTAACTCCTAGGCACCTGTTTACAGCTAGGTGAGCAGAGGCATCAGGTATAATGGAACTGGACCCTAAGCCTCACCTAGCCCGGGAACTGAACCCGCGTTCCTTCGGTTACGCTTAAAGTTCTACGACTGAAGAAGCCAGGAAGGAAAGTGTATCGCCAACACTAGTTTAATATATAACTAAATTGATGGGAAACTGGCAAGCCGCGTCCTATGGGTAAGTTTCCTGACACCCACTGCCGCTCTTCACCCGTCGAGTTACAGGAATCTGGGTGGTAATTTATGTTGAAGGTCTCATCCTGGGAAGAAATTTCAAAATGTTAATGAGAATTGTGGTGATGACAGAGATGACAACCACGACAACAACAACCACAACGACAACAACGAAGACGTCTTGATAGCTTGAGAATTGGTCTGCTTCTACAACAAATAGATTATCGGAGTTTAGAAACCTTCCTACCTCCACCTTTCTCCTCTCTCTCTCTCTCTCTCTCTCTCTCTCTCTCTCTCTCTCTCACACACATACTTGAACAGACTCTCACACAAAGTTTTACACTCACACACTGACTCTCGCACAGTCTTAAAAACCATGATAACAAAAGAGTATCATGGAGGAACAAGAGGCGAAAGACTTTACACATACTGTAAATACAAGAGGAGCAGTGAACGGTACCGCTGGTACACCACCACCACCTGCTGCTCCTGCTGCTGCTACTGCTGCTTCTGTTGCTGTTACTGCTGTTTCTTCTTCTGCTGCTGCATTAAACAGTTACTTATGTACGGCTTGGTGAACAGCAGCAGCAGCTTTTTGCCCATAAGTCAGGTGCAGCCCGATTCAGGACACTTCAGTTTGGAGCCTACGTGGTGATCACACCGCCTCTGCCTCTGCTCTTTTCCAAGGAACACAAGTTCAGTGAATTTAGTCTCTGCTCCCAGGGCAACCCTCTCAAGTCTGAAGCTATTCTGCTTGTGGATCTCTAACCCTTTTCTTCTGGCTTCTGATCATGACTGGTGCGAGATGATGGCTGGGCAGGATGTATCATGCTGGTCTTCCATATCCTGCTTCTATTATTCATTAATGTGGTTAATATAATGCTGATTCGTATGCGGTTCCTTGTTTACGGAATGTGTGTGTGTATCTGTGACTAGCTGTCTGCCTGCCAGCCTCTGTCACATACACATAGTAGACACAACAGTCTAAAACAAGACATAGTAGACACAGCAGTCTAAAACCAGACTCTAGGTCCAGTATACACAGTTCACTTCACAGTTAAACAACATAACAGAACCATATGCCGAGCACTAACTAAAACCATTCTCTCTCTCTTTGTGTGTGTCTCTCTCTCTCTCTCTCTCTGTTAATTTATTTCTTACGGAATATCAGCTGCCGTGAGCCGTCATTATACTATGCCTCGTTCACTGGCTGCTTAAATGCTGTGTCAATGTTTACGTCGATATGTCTTTGACTCGAGGTCACAGATCTTCCCCTCTACTTTCCTCCTTCCGTTCCTACTTTTCTTTTCCGATCTCTCCAAACTTTACCACCTCCTTTTCTTACTCACCTTCTTATCCCCACCTCTCTCTCTCTGTCTCTCACTTCCTGTTGCATCAACACCATTCACTGCCAGGTATAACATCAACTTACAAATAACTAATAATAAGAGTGATGTCGCCTACAAGAGTAAGAAGCATTTTGACGTCTTGTCCAACACACTCTCGGGAAAAAGCTCTTACACAAATGTATTATAAAAGAGGTAACGTGATCATACGTCCTTCCCTTGACATGTTCTTCAAGTCGCGTGACTTAATCGCCTGAGAAAAGGATGCAGCATCTGCCAGTCTGCAACGCGCGTGAGAACTTCCCATTGCAAGGGGTCACTGATACTCTTGCAAGAAGCTGCGAAAAGACTGCAGTGTCACACTGGTTCCGTCAGAATTATTTCGTAGGTGTGGCATCGTGCGATATACCTATTTTCTGCTGACTGCTTGTTTAACCAGGTAATCAACTACAACTACTACTACTACTACTACCACCACCACTACTAGCACTACCAGCATTACCTCTACTACTATTATATCCACTTCTTGCTTCTTCCTCTCTGTGTCCCGTCCCTGCTCCTCCCCCCACATGTATTCTGGCTCCCTTACCTTCGTGTCTTGGTGTGTCTAGTTAATGGTTCAAGTCGGACCGAAACGTAGTCAAAGAGATTCTTTCTCCTATGTTTGGGTTATTTGTGCATCTTCAGTCATTATACTATTCACAGAGGAGAAGAGAGAAACGCTCAACCCGTAGGGGCTACACAGTGTCTAAGGAAGCAGAAGATAATCAGGTATGAACGATGGACGGGGTCAGTAACTTCAGCTGCACTCTACCCGGGTAACGGGTAAACTAACATTAACGTCTGAGGAACAGCGTCTTCGGTAAAGACAACGAGACTTGTTTTGATGAAGAGAGCTCCACGTTATTACGTGAAGCTTTATATAATAAATAATACTGCCCCCCCCCTCAACAAAAAAAATGCTGGGATATTTTCGTGTTAATTTACAGTTGTTGTTTTAAGTATTTAGTTGTCATGGTTGTTTGGACGGATAGCGTCGTGTGCGTTGTTTTATATATATATATATATATATATATATATATATATATATATATATATATATATATATATATATATATATAACAAGGGCTCTCTATGTAGTAGTATGTCATTGATGTCAGCTATTCCTGTATACCATGTACTTGTAGTAAATAAAGATATTAGTATTATATTATTATTATTATTATTATATATATATATATATATATATATATATATATATATATATATATATATATATATATATATATATATATATATATAGATAATACATATAGTTACAAGTTGTGAGCAATTAAGATGATCTCTAACAAGAGGGAGAATCTTCACAGACAATGATCAGAGAAATTATGAGACTTCTCTAAATTTTCTCATGTGCTGCGAATTGAAAGAACTAATGAAGTACGCGTGTGTGTGTGTATGTGCGTGTGTATGTGTGTGTGTATGTGCGTGTGTGTGTGTGTGTGTGTTTGTGTGTGTGTATGTGTGTGTGTGTCTCGCTGTTTGTGTGTGTGTGTCTGTCTGTCTCGCTGTGTGTGTGTGTGTCTGTCTGTCTAGCTGTGTGTGTGTGTGTGTGTCTCGCTGTGTGTGTCTCTGTGTCAGTGTCAGTCTAAGAAGACACCCGGACACCCACCAAAACATCTGATGATTGAACTTCCTCTAATTAACTTTCGCG
>WNWK01004052.1:17500-60000 GCA_009830355.1 Cherax destructor
ACTCACGTACGAACCACAGCCCGGCTGGTCAGGTACTGACTTTAGGTGCCTGTCCAGTGCCTTCTTGAAGACAGCCAAGGGTATATTGGTAATTCCCTTATGTATTATGGGAGGCAGTTGAACAGTCTTGGGCCCCGGACACTTATTGTGTTGCCTCTCAGTGTACTCGTGGCGCCCCTGCTTTTCATCGGGGGAATGTTACATCTCCTGCCGAGTCTTTTGCTTTCATAGGGAGTGATTTTCGTGTGCAAGTTTGGCACTAATCCCTTCAGGATGTTCCTAGAGTATATTATTATGTATCTCTCTCGCTTTTGTTACAACCACGGTATTTTGACTTACTGTTACAACCACGGTATTGTGACTTACTGTTACAACCACGGTATTGTGACTTACTGTTACAACCACGGTATTGTGACTTACTGTTACAACCACGGTATTTTGACTTACTGTTACAACCACGGTATTGTGACTTACTGTTACAACCACGGTATTGTGACTTACTGTTACAACCACGGTATTGTGACTTACTGTTACAACCACGGTATTTTGACTTACTGTTACAACCACGGTATTGTGACTTACTGTTACAACCACGGTATTGTGACTTACTGTTACAACCACGGTATTGTGACTTACTGTTACAACCACGGTATTTTGACTTACTGTTACAACCACGGTATTGACTTACTGTTACAACCACGGTATTGTGACTTACTGTTACAACCACGGTATTGACTTACTGTTACAACCACGGTATTGTGACTTACTGTTACAACCACGGTATTGACTTACTGTTACAACCACGGTATTGTGACTTACTGTTACAACCACGGTATTGACTTACTGTTACAACCACGGTATTGTGACTTACTGTTACAACCACGGTATTGTGACTTACTGTTACAACCACAGTATTGACTTACTGTTACAACCACGGTATTGTGACTTACTGTTACAACCACGGTATTGTGACTTACTGTTACAACCACGGTATTGTGACTTACTGTTACAACCACGGTATTGTGACTTACTGTTACAACCACGGTATTGTGACTTACTGTTACAACCACGGTATTGTGACTTACTGTTACAACCACGGTATTATGATTTTTGTTTTTCCAACCGAAATTCTCAGACATCATGAAGACAATAATTCCCCCCCTCCAAAAAAAAAAGAAACGCTAATTGGTAATAAAAAACTGATATAAAAAAATGGTGTTCCGCCAATTAGGAAGCGAGGTGGTGGAGACACACACACACACACACACACACACGCACGCACGCACGCACACACACACACACACGCACACGCACGCACGCACGCACGCAAGCACGCACATGCACGAACGCACGCACACGCACGCACGCACACGCACGCACGCACACTCACGCACGCACGCACACACACACACACACACGCACACACACACACACGCACGCACGCACACACACACACGCACACACACACACACATACGCACGCACACACGCACGCACATGCACGAACGCACGCACACGCACGCACGCACGCACACTCACGCACGCACACACACACGCACGCACGCACGCACGCACGCACACACACGCACGCCCCCCACACACACACACACACACACACGCACACACACACACACACACACACACACACACACAGTGATCAGACAACTGGTGAATTGTGAGAACCAGAGTGTGAAAGTTGAGGGGCAAGAATAAAGATGGTGAAGGAAGTCTCTTCAGATATCTTTTTTTTGTTCTATTCTTTCAATAATATATTTTGCCCCTATCTTTTTGAGAGTCTTCTTAGCTTTCCTTTTATTTCTCTCATATCTTCTCTTTCTTTCTTTTTGAGAGCTTTTTTTAGCTTTCTTTTTATTTCTTATTTCTCTCATAGCTGAAAAATATAAAAAAATTCCCTCATATATTATGCCTTTTTTTGTAATCTCTTTTCCCTCATATATTATATCTTCTTTTTTATCCGTTACTGTTTCAACAGAAACTGAAACAGTAACAGCAGCGACAGTAATAAATAATTTTGAGGTGGTCAGTCCCCTTAGCCCTGAGGAGTGTTCAGCTCTATGGTCTCCAGAGGATGGAGCTGGACGCTTCTCCAGGACTGGGGACTGACCCCCTCGAAACTACTTTCAAGGTTGACAGACTGATTAAATCATCTTTACCTCTCAACCAAAATAAATTAAAAACATCAGCAAGAGGAGAAGAAGGACGAGGACGAGGACGAGGACGAGGACGAGGAGGACGAGGACGAGGAGGACGAGGAGGACGAGGAAGAAGAAGAGGCAAGTGGTGGTGGTGCTGGTGGGTCAAAGGTCATAACCAACAAACGACTCTTAACATAACAAAGAAGCAACAATTAACGCTGTGGACTGCAATCAACGAGAGTTTAGAGAGCCAGGCAGAGCGCCTCTGTGGCTCTACCTCGTTGAAAAGAGCAAAGAATTGTTTGTATGTGATAAGGATGGGGATAACTATGTCGCTATTTGTGGCTGTTATCATGTACATACCTAGATAGCCTCATACATAACACACACACATATACACAGCAGGAGGGTAAGAAAAAACTTAAAGATTTACTAAGAATTTTGACTATATATATATATATATATATATATATATATATATATATATATATATATATATATATATATATATATATATATATATATATATATATATGCCGTGCCGAATAGGTAAAACTAATCAATTAGCAAGAACTCATTTAAAATTAAGTCCTTTCTAAAAATTTCTCTTACACGTTTAAAGATATATTTCTTCACTTATGTTAATGTAAAATTAATAATTTTGTACCAAAAAACCCTTAGAAATCTTACCTAACCTTATTATAACAAACGCAATTTAATTTAGCCTAATCCAACTAAATATATTTTAGATAAGTTCACAAATTATTTAATAATAAACAAACAGAATGAAATATATTTTTTCGTTATGTTCAGAATGATTTTTGCGAAATTATTGTATACACAAATTTTCGTTTGCCTTATTACGCAAGAAGAGCGTTACTATTTAAGCCAAAATCCCTGGTTCTTACGTATTCGGCACGACACACACACACACACACACACACACACACACACACACACATATATATATATATATATATATATATATATATATATATATATATATATATATATATATATAAACACGTTTAAAAACATCACAGTCTGATAAAAAATAAATAGTAATGAATAAAACATTAAAGTGTTAATGTCAAAATGCATCACTAAAATTTCCACGAGGTCCCTACAGGAATCCTGAGGAATGGGAAGACGACCATGAGGGCACAGAACTGAGGTCACCAGGTTCCAAATTGGGGTCACCAGATACCAAACTGAGGTCACCAGGTGCCAAACTGAAGTCACCAAGTTCCAAACTGGGATCACTAAGTGCCAAAATGGGGTCACCAGGTGCCAAACTGAAGTCGCAAGGTGCCAAACTGAGGTAATAATGTGCCAAACTGGAGTAATAAGGTCCCAAACTGGAGCCATAAGGTGCCAAACTGAGGTCACAGAGTGCCAAACTGACATATAAGGCGCACGAACATATAAGACGATGTTACAAAGCAGTTGTAACGTAACGTTAGCAAATAACCGCTGAAGCGTAACACAAAGTCTACCCTTGACCCTGACCTTGAGCATATAAGAAGCAGGATGATTTTCAAAGATCTTTTTTGTGGGAAAAATGTGCGCCGTATATGGCGGAAAATACGGTACGCATCTTGCTTATACAATTTTAAACGTAAATAAGGAAAATATTAGGAATATACACACCGTCATGAATCGTTGGATACGTGCATGAATGCGTATATACATGGACGGGTGAATGAATGAATGAGGGGTGAGTGAATGAGTGAATGAAGGGTGAGTGAATGGTGAGTGAATGTTGGGTGAGTGAATGAAGGGTGAGTGAATGAGTGAATGAAGGGTGAGTGAATGAGTGAATGAAGGGTGAGTGAATGAGTGAATGAAGAGTGAGTGAATGAAGGGTGAGTGAATGTTGGGTGAGTGAATGTTGGGTGAGTGAATGAAGGGTGAGTGAATGAAGGGTGAGTGAATGAGGGGTGAGTGAATGAGGGGTGAGTGAATGGGTGAATGAGGGGTGAGTGAATGGGTGAATGTGGGGTGAGTGAATGGGTGAATGAGGGGTGAGTGAATGGGTGAATGAGGGGTGAGTGAATGAGGGGTGAGTGAATGGGTGAATGAGGGGTGAGTGAATGGGTGAATGAGGGGTGAATGAGGGGTGAGTGAATGGGTGAGCTCACCACCTGGTGTTTATCTCCGCTCATTGCTCAGAGCGGAAGAGACTGTGGCAAGAGCTAGTGAATACAGTCAACCAGACTGTTCCTGTTTACCTTTGAGAGCCTTTGTTAAATTTGCCTATTGTAACTACCCAGAAATGGGGAGGGGGTAGAGGGAGGGGGAAGAAAGAGAGAAGGCGAGAGAGAGAGAGAGAGAGAGAGAGAGAGAGAAGAGAGAGAGAGAGAGAGAGAGAGAGAGAGAGAGAGAGAGAGAGAGAGAGAGAGAGAGAGAGAGAGAGAGAGAGAGAGAGAGATTCTTCAACACATGAATTTCTTTGAAAAATACAAGTTGGGATTGTCTGATGAAACGCTCCTTGTCAATTAAGCCAAGTTGTGGGTAAAACTAAAAAAGAACGACGTGTATCCCCAGGTGTGTTGCTGACAAGAACGCCAACACATCACACTCCACTGTTCTGGGAACCGCTCCATCCCCCACCACTCTGAAAGTGCACCCACCGCTCCATCCCCCACCACTCTGAAAGTGCACCCACCGCTCCATCCCCCACCACTCTGAAAGTGCACCCACCGCTCCATCCCCCACCACTCTGAAAGTGCACCCACCGCTCCATCCCCACCACTCTGAAAGTGCACCCACCGCTCCATCCCCCACCACTCTGAAAGTGCACCCACCGCTCCATCCCCCACCACTCTGAAAGTGCACCCACCGCTCCATCCCCACCACTCTGAAAGTGCACCCACCGCTCCATCCCCCACCACTCTGAAAGTGCACCCACCGCTCCATCCCCACCACTCTGAAAGTGCACCCACCGCTCCATCCCCCACCACTCTGAAAGTGCACCCACCGCTCCATCCCCACCACTCTGAAAGTGCACCCACCGCTCCATCCCCCACCACTCTGAAAGTGCACCCACCGCTCCATCCCCACCACTCTGAAAGTGCACCCACCGCTCCATCCCCACCACTCTGAAAGTGCACCCACCGCTCCATCCCCACCACTCTGAAAGTGCACCCACCGCTCCATCCCCACCACTCTGAAAGTGCACCCACCGCTCCATCCCCCACCACTCTGAAAGTGCACCCACCGCTCCATCCCCCACCACTCTGAAAGTGCACCAACCGTGATTCCCAGCCAACCTTTAGTGTGGCTAAGTGTCTTCCTTGAAGTCCTTTGAAGGTATTAAACTTCCTCACAATCCAACAGCACCTTCGATCCACACATATACACACAAAATAATGCTTCCACTCACTTGGATTTAATACATACGTCTGTACATGCTTGATGCTCAAGTACCTACTTCAGAAAAGCACAATTTCACCCCTTCCTTAGCTGGTTTCGAGACTACCTCTACCCTCGAGGCCCAGTGTGAAGCCAGATTTAATTAATGACTGCGGCCAGCAGGCCACCACGACTGTCACAACAATGTTTATCTATCACTTCCTTCCGTTCACCTCAGGTATGCGAATTTTTATCAGTCTACACTGCTCCATCTATCCCTTCATCAGTCTACACTGCTCCATCCATACCTTCATCAGTCTACACTGCTCCATCCATCCCTTCATCAGTCTACACTGCTCCATCCATCCCTTCATCAGTCTACACTGCTCCATCCATCCCTTCATCAGTCTACACTGCTCCACCCATCCCTTCATCAGTCTACACTTCTCCATCCATCCCTGCATCAGTCTACACTGCTCCATCCATCCCCTCATCAGTCTACACTTCTCCATCCATACCTTCATCAGTCTACACTGCTCCATCCATCCCTTCATCAGTCTACACTGCTCCATCCATCCCCTCATCAGTCTACACTTCTCCATCCATCCCTTCATCAGTCTACACTGCTCCATCCATCCCCTCATCAGTCTACACTTCTCCATCCATCCCTTCATCAGTCTACACTGCTCCACCCATCCCTTCATCAGTCTACACTGCTCCATCCATCCCTTCATCAGTCTACACTGCTCCATCCATCCCTTCATCAGTCTACACTGCTCCATCCATCCCTTCATCAGTCTACACTGCTCCATCCATCCCTTCATCAGTCTACACTGCTCCATCCATCCCTTCATCAGTCTACACTGCTCCACCCATCCCTTCATCAGTCTACACTGCTCCATCCATCCCTTCATCAGTCTACACTGCTCCATCTATCCCTTCATCAGTCTATACTGCTCCATCCATCCCCTCATCAGTCTACACTGCTCCATCCATCCCCTCATCAGTCTACACTTCTCCATCCATCCCTTCATCAGTCTACACTGCTCCACCCATCCCTTCATCAGTCTACACTGCTCCATCCATCCCTTCATCAGTCTACACTGCTCCATCCATCCCTTCATCAGTCTACACTGCTCCATCCATCCCTTCATCAGTCTACACTGCTCCATCCATCCCTTCATCAGTCTACACTGCTCCATCCATCCCTTCATCAGTCTTCACTGCTCCATCCATCCCTTCATCAGTCTACACTGCTCCATCCTTCCCCTCATCAGTCTACACTGCTCCATCTATCCCCTCATCAGTCTACACTGCTCCTTCCATCCCTTCATCAGTCTACACTGCTCCATCCATCCCTTCATCAGTCTACACTGCTCCATCCATCCCTTCATCAGTCTACACTGCTTCATCCATTCCTTCATCAGTCTACACTGCTCCATCCATCCCCTCATCAGTCTACACTGCTTCATCCATCCCTTCATCAGTCTACACTGCTTCATCCATCCCTTCATCAGTCTACACTGCTCCATCCATCCCCTCATCAGTCTACACTGCTTCATCCATCCCTTCATCAGTCTACACTGCTTCATCCATCCCTTCATCAGTCTACACTGCTCCATCCATCCCTTCATCAGTCTACACTGCCCCATCCATCCCCTCATCAGTCTACACTGCTCCATCCATCCCTTCATCAGTCTACACTGCTCCATCCATCCCTTCATCAGTCTACACTGCTCCATCCATCCCTTCATCAGTCTACACTGCTCCATCCATCCCTTCATCAGTCTACACTGCTCCATCCATCCCCTCATCAGTCTACACTGCTTCATCCATCCCTTCATCAGTCTACACTGCTTCATCCATCCCCTCATCAGTCTACACTGCTCCATCCATCCCCTCATCAGTCTACACTGCTCCATCCATCCCCTCATCAGTCTACACTGCTTCATCCATCCCTTCATCAGTCTACACTGCTTCATCCATCCCCTCATCAGTCTACACTGCTCAATCCATCCCCTCATCAGTCTACACTGCTTCATCCATCCCTTCATCAGTCTACACTGCTCCATCCATCCCTTCATCAGTCTACACTGCTCCATCCATCCCTTCATCAGTCTACACTGCTCCATCCATCCCCTCATCAGTCTACACTGCTCCATCCATCCCCTCATCAGTCTACACTGCTCCATCCATCCCTTCATCAGTCTACACTGCTCCATCCATCCCTTCATCAGTCTACACTGCTCCATCCATCCCTTCATCAGTCTACACTGCTCCATCCATCCCCTCATCAGTCTACACTGCTTCATCCATCCCCTCATCAGTCTACACTGCTTCATCCATCCCTTCATCAGTCTACACTGCTTCATCCATCCCCTCATCAGTCTACACTGCTCCATCCATCCCTTCATCAGTCTACACTGCTCCATCCATCCCCTCATCAGTCTACACTGCTCCATCCATCCCTTCATCAGTCTACACTGCTCCATCCATTCCTTCATCAGTCTACACTGCTCCATCCATCCCTTCATCAGTCTACACTGCTCCATCCATCAGTCTATCCTGCTCAGTTTCTGACAACCTCAACTTGAACAAGCTCATTCTTAACAACCCCATCCATGACGACCCTATCCACACCTCATCCACGACCTCATCCACGACATCATCCACGACCTCATCCACGACAACCTCATCCACGACAACCTCATCCACGACAACCTTATCCATGACAACCTTGGATCATGAATGATTCATGATCCAAGGGACTTGAGTTATATCACTCCTTCCTCAAATCAAACCTGATTACCTCCAATTCCCCAGGCGCTGTATGACCCTCATGGGTTTAGCACATCTTCAAGAAGAAGAAGAATAATACGAAGGTCACAAAATCAAAATAATTAGAACCAGAGAAATTGCTTGAAAAAAATAACTGAAAGAAAACTGTGTTAGACGCAGTGTTGGACGCAATATGTTGGACGCAACGTGTTAGACGCAACTTGTTGGACGCAACGTGTTGTAAGCAATGTGTTGGACGCAACGTGTTGTAAGCAATGTGTTGGACGCAACGTGTTGGACGCAACGTGTTGGACGCAACGTGTTGTATGCAACGTGTTGTATGCAACGTGTTGTATGCAACGTGTTGGACGCAACGTGTTGTATGCAACGTGTTGGACGCAACGTGTTGGACGCAATGTGTTGGACGCAATGTGTTGGACGCATCAATGAAAATGAGGCAACAAAAACATGATCTTAGAGAAAGAACCAGGAGACAGTAACAGAGGGAGAGAGAGAGAGAGAGAGAGAGAGAGAGAGAGAGAGAGAGAGAGAGAGAGAGAGAGAGAGAGAGAGTAATGAACTGCATGGAAGAAGTGATGTAATGAGAGTAAACAAAAGAGAGTGTTACACCCTGTCACTGTTCTTTCATTCAGTCAATGTGTCCACCTTGATTTAAAATCAGGAATTCCTCCAAAATATATATATACATTCGCCTCATTGATGGTGGTGGTGGTGTGTGTGTCGGTGGTGGTGTGTTCTGTAGTGTGTATTAATGTGGTGTTAATGTGTGATAGTGGTGGTGATAGCGTGTTGTGGTTGTGGTGTGCGACTATGATGGTGGTGTGTGACTGTGGTGGTGGTGGTGTTATATATATATATATATATATATATATATATATATATATATATATATATATATATATATATATATATATATATAAAACACTACTCGTTTAACACCTACAATTCACCAGTGATCACCACGCCAGTTTCACAGTCTCTCAACTGCTTGCTTGACTGCTCCAGTCTTGGGTTGGGAGTAGTTTTGTGGAGGCTGTAATGGTGTATGGAGCACCTCCTAGCACACCCAGCTGGCTGCATGACCTTTTATGTTGTCTTGTATTCTGTGTTCTTGACCTTTGCTAAATGTAGACCACAGATACAATTCAATGCACAAGCCAAGCAGATTAATCTCATTTGGAGAACTTTCACGGAATATCAAGGAAATCGGAAACTGAACTAAAATACCAAGAGAGAGAGAGAGAGAGAGAGAGAGAGAGAGAGAGAGAGAGAGAGAGAGAGAGAGAGAGAGAGAGAGAGAGAGAGAGAGAGAGAGAGTTGACACTGGCTCCCACACCCATCGATTAAAGGCAATACAATGACAGTGTTCCAGTGAATGAGTTTCAGTGGGTGAATGAAAAACACTGAGTAATAGATGAGTGTCAAAAAAATGGATGAGTGGCAGCTGTGACTGTTAAAGTGGCAGTGACTGAGTGGCAGTGACTGAGTGGCAGTGACTGAGTGGCAGTGACTGAGTGGCAGTCACTGAGTGGCAGTGACTGAGTGGCAGTCACTGAGTGGCAGTGACTGAGTGGACGTCACTGTTGGAGTGGGAGAGTGAAACACTGAAGTTCACCCCCGAGTGAGTAAATATAAGAGTGACTAACTCAGTTTTAGAGTGAGAAACCGAGTAAAACACTAAATGAATTAATATGAGTGTGACTATGAGTGAGGCGGCACTAAATTCCTTCTCTGAGTAAATGAACTCTTCAGAATAATTAGAAACAGATATGTATTTACCATGTTTTCTGACACCTGTATTTTATAACTTATTTGTATTTATAATAAATAAATTATTATTACTATTATTAATATTATTACTATTATTATTATTATCATTATTATTATTATTATTATTATTATTATTATTATTATTATTATTATTATTAGTAGTAGTAGTAGTAGTAGTAGTAGTAGAGCAGTAGTGGAGACTAGAGTAGTAGAGTAGTAGTAGTAGCATAGTAGTAGTAGTAGCAGTAGTAGTAGTAGTAGTAGTAGTAGTGGTAGTAGTAGTAGCAGTAGTAGTAGAGTAATAGTATAGTATATAGTAGTAGTAAGTAGTAATGTAGTAGTAGTAATAGTATTAGTAGTAGTAGCAATAGTAATAGTAGTAGTAGTAGCAGTAGTAATAGTAGCAGTAATAGTAGTAGTAGTAGTAGCAGTAGTAATAGTATTAGTAGTAATAGTTGTAGTAGTAGTAATAGTAGTAGTAGTAGTAGCAGTAGTAATAGTAGTAGTAATAGTAGTAGTAGTAGTAATAGTATTAGTATTAGTAGTAGTAATAGTAGTAGTATAGTAGTAGTAATAGTAGTAATATTAATAGTAGTAGTATTAGTAGTAGTAATAGTAGTAGTAATAGTAGTAGTAGTAGTAATAGTAGTAGTATTAGTAGTAGTAATAGTAGTAATATTAATAGTAGTAGTATTAGTAGTAGTAATAGTAGTAGTAGTAATAGTAGTAGTAGTAGTAATAGTAGTAGTAGTAACAGCATTAATATTGACATTATTAGTAGTAGCATGTCATATCTGCAACAAGAAATATTAAATAAAAAATTATATTTGTTCTTTATGTAATATCAAAGAAAGGAAGAAGAAGAAGAAGACGAAGAAAAAGAAGAGATATATCTTCTGCTTGCCTGTATCCAACCAACTAGCTTTCATTGTTATCTTATATTTAATGTAAGAGTATATAAGCTTGATGTAGCTCCCTGCATTGTGCAAACTGAGCACAAGAAGAGTGTGGAAAGTCAGTAATGCCGTCGAACTCAGAGTCAAGTAGTGTTTATATTTAATTTCATTGTTAAATTTCGTAGATAATTTAATTTTAAGTGCGGCGCCCTGAGGCATTTTTTCCTACTGCCTGGGGCTTGATTCTTATGAAAATTGTCTTAGTGTAACTGCAATGAAATGAATAATACAAGTGTGTGTGTGAGAGAGAGAACCTACAGCCTCGTAGAAAACAGACATAACATACAAGCCTAGCCTCCTCTCGGTTCCCGGGAAGGCGGACACTCATCTTGTGTGTTTTTCTGTTTTCGTGTCGCTAGCAAACTTTGCTGCGACTTTTTCAATAGGAAATAGTAACCCAAATGAAGTAAATGAACAAGAATAATGAGGAGAAAGAAATGAAAGGATAATGAGGTAATGAAATGTAATGATTTAGAATTTCCGTTTGATACCAAACTTTAGTTATCCTGATTATTATTATTATTATTATTATCATTATTATTATTATTATTAAGTGCCTAGGGGAAGGGAGGTAATCAGGTTTGTTCCGGGGAAAGGGAGGGGTAGCTCAAATTCCTTAGATCAGAAGCCCTTCACCAGCATCAAGGCGCCTCCTTGAAGGGATATACATATATACATAAATATGTATATAAGTATAAAAACACTTAATATTCGTACATTAAACTAAGCTTATGAAAATTTGTGTCATACTGGATAAACCTGATAATAATTATTGTAAACATTACTATATATTTAACAAGATTATTATATTGTCATTATTATCATTGTTTGCAACATTATCAATTATCAAAATCCGCATTATTATTAAAATGAAATTTATTCCTCTCTCTTTTTTAGTATTTTTTCATTGGATTCCGGAAGAATGAGACACATGTACAACACCTAGGCCTCTAAGTGCGGCATTACTATCATGGTGCTGTGGTAGAGGACACTTGTGTACCGTTCAGGACATCCACTGAAGGAAACGTTTCACCACGAGTGGCTTCATCATTCCTGAGGACTGCTGAAGTGCCACTTTCCACAGTGTGTCGGTATCGCCACATCATTAATATAATGATACTGGATCCCGGAGCTGCAGCGGAGAGAGAAAGATCTCCCTCACCTTCAGTATACACGCCCAGTATACACGCCCAGTATACACGCAAATATACACCAGTTCTCCTTCAACTTGAGAATAATAATTTTGATTTCTACAAGTACATGACTTATACAGTCCTAGCTGACATCAGTGACATACTATATAGAGAGCCCCTTGTTAATGCAGAGCACTTGGGGCAAATTAGGTTAATTTTGTCCCCAGGATGCGACCCACACCAGTCGGCTAACACCTAGGTACCTATTTACTCCTAGGTGAACAGCGACAATAGGTGTCTTAAGGAAACACGTCCTAATGTTTCCACCCGCACCGGGGATCGAATCACGGACCTCAGTGTGTGAGCTTAGTGCGCTGCCAACTGAGCTACGAGACAACACAGCGTCAGTCCCAGCTGCTTGCTCACATCTCTGCCTCACTGCCTTGAGTGAGTACGGGCAGGTGGGGCCTCCCACTTCGCATATATTACATAGATCAGTGCTCCTTCCATTGAAATATAATCTCCCACTTCCCAGTACTCCTCAATCATCCTTTCGAAAGGAGTACGAAAATTGCGCACGAATTATAAAGGAACTTGTGGAGTAGGAGAGAAAACAGGATGACTATAGGGGTCAGGAGGAGCCAAGGGGAAGGTATGATAATCACATAATGTGAGTTTGTTTAGGCAGGAGCTCTCAGCAGGAGGCTGGTCTGTGGCACTTTAACAAACGCCTTTATATACCAACTCCCTCAATCTTTTGTGTTTGTGTGACTTTGTAAATGTTCCGAGTCGTCGTCGTAAGTTCCTCTCTGCCATGTGCGAGTTATTTATGTATTGTTCCAGTCACGGTATTGCCCTTTTTTGTTCTTTAACAAACGTATTATAAAAGAGAAAATACACGCACCATCCCTTGCTCCCATTTTGTCTTTCTAGAGGAGCCATAAGATCCAGTGGTGACCCTCTGGACAGCAACATCCCCATGCGACTAACAAAGTGGAAGCCGTGTGCTTGTCACACTCCAGCAGCAACGTCCAGTCTCAAAGACCAAGCTAACACGCGTTAATATTCCTGATGGGTGTTCATATTTCTATCTCTTAATGTTTCCTAAACATCTTTCTTCCATTCCTTCCTTGAGACCTCTCCATAACCTTCCATTTACCTCAGATTTATACATCCCCTTAATCAACTAATTTTTCTCCATTGTTACAAAATAAACTATTGATCTGAGTTACGATGTTTTCACTACCTCCAGCCTTCTCCTTGTTGCAATATCCACGAGCAATACACATCTCTTAAGGGATAGAAACAGAGACATACACAACTCTCAGTGTATAAATACTAAAGTATATACACCTCTTAGAGTATAAACACTGAGGTGTATAGATACTTGAGAGATACACACACACACACCTCTCAGGTGTGTGTGTATGTTTGTATGTGTGTGTGTACACTCCATGTATCCCACCAATATGTTCTGATACATTTCTAGTAAAAAAACAGATACATCAGCGGGAGACCTTTATAAGTACTTCATTCTTAGCTTCGTTTACCGACAAATTTATTCTCAAGTACCTAAGTACAATCACTTTTTCCATACATTCCTCTTCCAATCTGACCTCCAGTCTTTTATTTACTATATTTATTCTTACTCGTATCCCCCTTACTATTTTCAGTACTCCTTTTTAACTTCCTTCTTTACACACCATCCTGAATTTCCCTAACAACTTCTGCAGCTTCACCTACGAATCTCTCAATAATATTGTTTCGTTATAAAAAAAAACTATGGCAACTCCCGCTTGACATCAGATTCATTATTGTTTAAGACGACACTTTTCCTTAACAATGTAAACTTGACTTATATTTATAACCCCGTCACGAAACACTAAACTACTGTAAGATGATCGTGTTTCGAGGTCTCACATACACTGGAAAATACTCATATTTTTTTACATACCTGAGCCTTAAATCTCTTGAAAATTATATAAACCTTTCAGAAACCTAGCACCTGTTCCATACATCTGCAACACTAGTCACATAGTTTCAATATCCACTCCAACGAATACCTTTTAACCCAGTCCATAAATACAACAAACAGCTCCTCTCCTTCATGCAGGTACTACGAAGTGTTATGATGGGCAAGTGTAAAAGGTGTATTTCCTGAAGAGTCAGAGCCATGGCCCATACTGTTTCTGATATATATAAACCTACCACTATATAACGCTTTAACAAATATATATGAGGCCACGTGAACACAGCTTATCAGATTCGCAAAGGAGGGACCAGAACGAGAAGTAAACAATAAAAAATAAAGAGGCCTCATGCGCAGGCGAATATATTATGCCGTGACAAAGGTCCAGGAAGGAGCGAAACGTCGTCCTAAGGTTCCTCTCCTATTTGTGAATTGCTCCAGAAACGGTGTTGTAATCCTTTTTTTTTATTCTTTATTTCTTTTAATGCGAAAGTGTATAAGTAGCATAAATCGTACGAGCTGTAATGAAATCAATCTCTTGACAGTGATTCAAAGGTCTATACTGCAAAGCAAAACAAGGCGGTGAGTAAATAACATCATGTAAGTGAGGAACCAAGACTGCACTCAAGAAGCTCATCTAGGAGTCACAACTGGTGAGTACACGCCACCACCGGGTGAGTACACGCCACCACCGGGTGAGTACACGCCACCACCGGGTGAGCACACTCCACCAACGCGTGAGAACACGTCACCAACGGGTGATTACACTCCACCACCGGGTGAGAACACTCCACAACTGCGTGAGTACACTCCACAACTGCGTAAGTACACACCACCACCGGGTGAGTACACGCCACCACAGGGTGAGTACACACCACCGAGTGAGTACACGCCACCAACGGGTGAGAACACGCCACCACCGGGTGAGTACACACCACCACCAGGTGAGTACACTCCACAACTGCGTGAGTACACTCCACAACTGCGTAAGTACACACAACCACCGGGTGAGTACACGCCACCACAGGGTGAGTACACACCACCGAGTGAGTACACACCACCACCGGGTGAGTACACACCACCACCGGGTGAGTACACGCCCAAACCAGCAATGTGGCAATCATCTCAAGCACCTGTCGACAAACAATGGCTGTAATTGTCAATCCATCAGTTCAGTCGGTCACGTATCAGGTGATGAGCGTTGAACATTCTCTCTCTCTCTCTCTCGCTCTCTCTCTCGCTCTCTCTCTCTCTCTCTCTCTCTCTCTCTCTCTCTCTCTCTCTCTCTCTCTCTCTCTCTCTCTCTCTCTTCCTGTATGACAGAGCGTGTTTTACATATCTCTCAAATACTTCAACAAAGTTTAACTGGGGCACAAAAATTGCAATATAAACACTGATTTTTATAAAACTTCAGCGACACCAGAAAAACACTCCAGTCATCCCTAGCACAAGTGTCCCTCACCAGTCATGTTGTGTGATCACACCTGGCGTGCTAGGTGACATGAAAGTTTACCCTAATATATATATATATACATATATACATATAGTATATATATATGTCGTGCCGATTAGGTAAAACTTGCGATTTTGGCTTAAATTGCAACGCTCTTCTTGCCATATAAGACAAGCGAAAATTTGTGTATGCAATAATTTCGCAAAAATCATTCTGAACCTAACGAAAAAATATATTTCATTGTGTTTGTTTATTATTAAATTATTGTAAACGTATACACACAGTTATTGTAAACGTATCTAAAATATATTTAGTTGGGTTAGGATAAATTACATTGCGCTTGTTATAATAAGGTTAGGCAAGTTTTCTAAGTTTCTTTTGGTACAAAATTATAATTTTTTACATTAACATAAATGAAAAAAATATATCTTTAAACGTATAAGAGAAATTTTTAGAAAGGACTTAATTTTAAATGAGTTCTTGCTAATTGACCAGTTTTACCTATTCGGCAGAGAGAGAGAGAGAGAGAGAGAGAGAGAGAAAAAAAAAAATCTTTCATACTCATTCATGAGAAACGTTCGAAAGATTCAAAGAACTTAAGAGAGGAAAATGAAGCAAGGGCAGACTGCATATTTCTTGACTGTATGAAAGCATCTGACACGTCACTGAAAATATTTACACTCTTAAAGCAAAGAAAAATTAACAAGGAGGTAAAAGAATTGATAAAATAATAATAATAATAATAATAATAATAATATTATTATTATTATTATTATTATTATTATTATTATTATTATTATACTGAAGGAGAAGTGGTATAATCTTTTGGATGATACAGCACTTGAGAATGGATGATAATCAGTTGTAAGTCAAGGAAAGGGAGGATAGTTCAATTCCATGGATCAAGAGCCCTTTGCCGGCATGAAGGCAATCCCATCCCCATCCTCACCCTTGTACAGAATATCAGAGAAGCCGCTGGACACCGTTAGGCTAATACAAGGTACATCAGTACCGATCAACTGTACCAATGAAGAGACGTACGCCAACATTTAGCGCATTAAACTGTTCGGAGTATTGCAATATGTCTTAGGGAAGCATGGACGTGCAACAAACTATAACAGACTACAAGTGTAGCAGACTACCAGTGGAATAGACTACAGCAACATAGAAGCCATGAAAAAGAGGCTGCTCTAATTCCGAGTGAGAGCAGACATCAGGAGGTCAAGCAGCTGAGCCCGACAAGCTTCAGCGAGTGGGACTCACCTCAACAGTTACACCAGTTTAATTAGGTAATGACAACCAGGTGTGATTATAATCGTGCCTCGTATTCCTCACCGAGTTATCACAGAGATGACACATACCGCACTGCTGGTACTTCACCTGCCAGTACTTCTACAATGCTGGTATCTCACACTGCCAGTACTCCTAGTGACTCCTACAATGCTGGTACCTCACACTGCCAGTACTTCTACAATGCTGGTACCTCACACTGCCAGTACTCCTACAATGCTAGTACCTCACACTGCCAGTACTTCTACAGTGCTGGTACCTCACACTGCAAGTTCTCCTACTGGGGGTTATTATTAGAGAGGAAGACTTCTGTTGGAAGTGGGCACAGCTACATTACGTTCCATTAATGTATCACACACATGTACACTCACGTAAATCTAGACAAACATAATCAAAAGAGCACAGGGATACATATGCACATACATGAGTATACTTAAGCATGTTGCACACAGTATTGTTTACATGCATGTAAAGCAACAATGGTTGATGGCATCCTGTGCACGTACATCGAGTATATGAGAGAGAATATTTCCTACCTGTACTTGTTCATGATAATATATGCAACAAGTGAGACACAAGTGAGAGGTATAACTGTCCTATCGTTAACATTAACACAAAAGTTTTGCAATAAAGTACAAGAGGCAACAATTATGACAAGTGCACACATTTAGGCTCATACACAGACATAGATATACATATACACATACTGAAATCAGCCCACTTGCAGGCAACCCACAATTTCTTGTTTCATTTATGTCTCCAGTTGGGTTCCTCTCTTCCCACTAAGAAGTGTTCATTACACTACCAATATTGAATACAGTTATATTTATATAGTTGAAACACTTACCTTTCATAGTGGGATTCGAGACAAGTGACGGAGACGGGATCTTGGGTAGTTTTCTGCCCTCATAGTCCACTTTGCCTTTTTTCTTCTCGACATTAGGCTTTGCATATTCATGCACCCCGACTGTCTTCCCGTTCTCCACGCATCTCCTGGAGTGACCGTTTTCTTTGGAAGCTCCGTTTTCTCGGTGATGTTGGGACTCTCCGTTTTCTTTGGAGGATTTGCCTCTCTTAGAAGAATGGCTCTTGCTCTCGCTGCTCTTTACACTACTTCTTCTGCTACTCTTGCTGCAGAAGAGCTCCTGGACTCTGTGATACGACACGGCTTCTGGTTTGTGAAGATAGAAAGGATCCTTCGACTTCCTCTCATCTTCACTGTCGCCGGAAGTAGCCGATTCCCTTTTGCTTTTGTTGTGTTTCTCCGAGGCTTCTTTGAGGTCATTGAGGGGGTTCAGGAAAAAGGAGTCCTTCGAACTCTTCTGTTTACTCTCAGTCTCCACTGCGGCTGCGGGAGGATGCAGGTAAAATGGTTCGTGGTGTACCCCAGAGTCTGAGCTGCTGGCAGAGCTGTGGCAATCACTCTCACAGGAGGAGGACGTACATGTGTCAGACCCAGTCAGGGAACACTCGGAGCCCTGCAGGAAAGGAAAAGTTAGGCGTCAAATTGCTGTAAGAGAAAATGTAATGAGGGGTGAGAGCATTAAAGAAAATGAAGCGATCTGCCTCTTTATCACTGGTAAACTAAAGAAAAAAATTGCTAATATCCTCAGCATTGGGGACCATTCCCTGGACCCAACGCTGTACCTCTATAATCCTTTTGACTACCGCCCACAGGATGGGTATGGTGTGCATAATAAGGATAATAAACTAACCATGAAAAACAATAAATATTGGTCAATATTTACTTCAGCTGCCCAGGTTTTGTTATGTAAAATTCTCAATATTATGCGGATTGTGCAATGGAGACTAAAATTTTGTGTCCATTGGAAAAAACTTTACATAGCAACTAAAGTCATCTAACCTAATCAAGAAATCTAACCCAACTTAAAATCTAGGTTAGCTTGGGTTTGGCTGGATCTGGTTGGGCTCCTTTTTTATTGGTTACCAACAAATTTTTCACCATATGCCCAAAATATTAATGGCTCCATTGCATAACCTACTTAATTTTGGAGAATTTACCTAATAACCCACATTAAGGTGAAATACGAGTAGTTACGGAAAACATTGATGAACATTTTTATATGTACAAAAAATAATTTATTTTGCAAATATGTAATATAATTAATAAACACTTAAAAATACACAGACTACAAGACTATTTGTCTTATCACCACAGAATATATACACCGAGAGGTATATTTATGTTAGCATATATATGCTGAGAGTTTAATTCCTATGTTAGGGAATCAAAATATTGTTGACTGGTGATGAAAAGATCACATAGTAAAGCCTTAATCACCCTGGTGCAGTCATTAGCCTTTAAACCCCATAAAGCAACCAATATTATCGTAACTATTTTATATCTTAATTGAACTAAATCATATTTTTTAGCTTTGTTGGGTGATCCTATATTAAATCTTTATAATTTATCATGGGCTTAATGCAATGTAAAAAATTAATACAATATGTAAATATAATCTATATTTAACCTGAATAAAGCTTATTTAACTTGAAAGAATGAATTGTGGACTTTGCTATTTTTGTGACTATAACAATAATACGATGAATGAGGGCGGGTGCTGACCTTCCTGCTGGCTCGTAGACCCTGGTGGCAGGTACACTGCAGGTGGTGGGAACCAGAGTCCGTGGAGTCGGAGTCGGTAACATAGTCGGGGGCAGTGCCATGCTGAACCAGCAGTTGCAGCGCCTGCAACAAAAGACAATATTCAGGTAAGTATATTCAGGTACAGGTACACATAAACACAGTTACATATATCATCATACATAGCAGTATATGTGTAGATTACCTAAGATAACCCCCCAAAAAAGTCAGACAAAGTGACTAATTTCCATTGAGGTCCTTGCATGGACCACACGATTAATAATAATAATATCTTCATTTACTACAAGTACATGTACAAGGTATACAGGCCTAGCTGACATCATTGACATAATACTATATAGAAAGCTATTGTTATGCAGAATATTTCGGGCAAATTAGGTCAGTTTTGTCCCAGGATGCGACCCACACAAATCGACTAACACCCAGGTACCCATTTTACTGATGGGTGAACATACACAACCTGTGTAAAGAAACACACCAAATGTTTCTACCCTCCCCGGTGGTCTGGTGGCTTGAGCTCTCGCCTCACACACGGAGGGCCCGGGTTCGATTCCCGGCGGGTGGAAACATTTCGACGTGTTTCCTTAAACCTGTTGTCATGTTCACCTAGCAGCAAATAGGTACCTGGGTTGTTAGTCGACTGGTGTGGGTCGCATCCTGGGGGACAAGATTAAGGACCCCAATGGAAATAAGAGACAGTCCTCGATGACGCACTGACTTTCTTGGGTTATCCTGGGTGGCTAACCCTCCGGGGTTAAAAATCCGAAGAAATCTTAACCCAGACACTCGCCACCATGCCACGGGGCACCTCCATATACACTCTCTTAGTTCTGAGAAGGCAAACAGCTCCTCCATTTACAAATTTGAATTTAAAACCCTATACAAAATAGGTATTAAATGTAATATAACTGCAGTTAGCTATTATTGAAGAAAGAGGAGAGCTTCCCTCAGAATCTATGTCGCGTGAGAGGGTTGTGGGTAGTTTTCTCTGAAGAATATTGGGTAAAGTCTGCGGGGATCACGCTTACTGTTTACTTATTTTATAAGACTAATGCGTTATTTTTCTTGTATTTTCTTATCAATATTACCGTCATTATTATAATTTACATCATCGATATTGTCAGCATTGCAAATGCAATTATAAAAATATTATTAAAAATAATGCAAATATAATAATAATAATAATAATGAAAATAATCACAATAATATCAATAAATAATAATAATATTATTATTATTTGTTTGTATTTAAAAAAAATAAACGAATAAAGCTCATTATTTAAATAATATTCATAACATATGGGTCGATCACCATGCCCAGCCCTTCTAGGGCAGGGTAGGTGCCAAGGCTGGAGCTTGCTACCATCTGCGGCTCGCAAGCCTGCCCTTCCCGTCAGCCTCCTTGGGGCGGGGAAGGTGGCAGACCAGAGTGACCTAGCATCTATCTACCACCTGCCTCGTGCTTGTGGGCGAATATGGCGAATATGGGACCAGTTGGTCCCGCCGCTGAGGGGTACCCACTCCCATGGGAGACATAGGTCTCTGATACTCCCACGCCAGGGAGCCAGAGCCGGGTCGCCATCTGGTAAAGACCCGGGCCGGGAGATTTCCCGGTGAATCAACACCTCCTCCTTAACATATGTATATGAATGTATTCGCCTACGTTATGGCAATGAATGCTAAGTATTGATGACAACATCGATAACATCTACATGAAACTTTCAGGTTATCATGAGATAAAGACCCGTGTCAGGAAATACTTATCACGTTTCCTGACGAATAAAACAACAAATGACAACATTAACGTTAATACTGATAACATTATGTGAACATTTATTTTGTACGTAATTTGTACGTACAGAAAAATGCTTTAAACTTTTGGGAGTCAAAAAGGCAATAAAAATTATTGATGAAAAGACGGGATTTTTTCAAATTAATATTAATGTAAATGTCTAGTCATTGTGAAACACCTTATATATTTCTTATTCTCTATTATTTTATTGATATACTCTCGTATATTCTCTGTCTACGACTATATGAATGTATATTTTACCTCTCCTATTCTACCTGTAAAAAAAAAAAATTTTTTTTTTTTTTATATATATATATATATATATATATATATATATATATATATATATATATATATATATATATATATATATATATATATATGCTTAACAAATTCGCAGACAGGCAAAATTATTACAAACATTATCTCTCAGTCCACGGAAGAATTCGAACCTGCGCACTCTCCATCAAAGTACACAGTACTTTTGCCACACAGCCAGAACCCAGATAAGTATGGGCACTTAGCCGAAACTAAGCGGTGAATCCCCAACCCCGGAGCACCAGGCTTGTGATAAGTTGTTTCATCAAATCATATCACATATCACATGCAGTGTGAAATAACTTTATCACAAGCCTGGTGCTCCAGGGTTGGGGATTCACCGCTTAGCTTCGGTTACGTGGTGAATCATCTACCTCTCTGAAGAGTCCAATCATCACTTCTACTAATTCCCATACCAGCATTACCTTTACCACTACTTCTCCACTTTCTTCTTCCTTCCACTCTTTGTCCTATCCCTGCCCCCCTCTCCTAGATATACTTGCTCCCTCACCCTCGTGTGTCAGTATAACTTGAAAATAGTCCAAGTCGGCCAGAAACATCGTCATTATATTTCACCTCTTCATCTCTCCCTGTACCACCTTCTTTGCCTCTCCCTCACCTTCTGAGCTCTTCTCTTTCTCCCTCTTATGCCTCACCTCCCCCGTTACCACCTTCCTCTCCCTCTTACCTCCATATGATCGTTATCGGCGGCGTCGTTGATGGGGCTTTTTCCAAACTTATCCAGGCTGATGGTGGCTCCCTTCTTGAGGAGCCAGCGGACGGTGTCTGTGTGTCCACGGGAGGCCGCGAAGTGAAGGGGAGAAGCACCGTCACTGTCGCGCAAGTTGATGTCCACCCCCTGCTCCGCCACCTGAAGGAGGGACACCAGAGGATTAGAACACATGATGAACATACCTGATCAGTAGGAGGGCGTGGTGTTACCCTAGTCTATGTGTGCTACTTCGTGGGAACAACTGCAGCGTACAATAGCTATCCTATTCTATAGAAGAGTTACAGTGTGGGAACAAGTGCTAGCTATGTTTCTCTTTCATAATCCTTCAGCCTATGTTGAGAGATTTCAGTAGGGAATTTAAACAAATTTGGCGCTGATTATTTATTTATCGCCCGATTTCGTTCATTTTTGGTCTACTTTAAGAAGCGTATATCCATGCTACTGTGACGAAGTATCAATAAGATCGCCCCAAAACAAATGAAAAAAAATATTTACTAAAAATTACATTTGGCAGCAAAGTTGGACATATTGGCACAGGGAAAAGTTTTCTGGACACTTCCTATTGATAAAACATTGCTAATCTGATAAATTTATGACTCTATATACTGTAATATATCTTATTTGGGATATTTAAAAAAATCGATAATCTTGTAAAACAAAAATAATAATACATGAACAAAGCTATTTTTTTTTACATTCACCAAACACCTTAAGGACACATTCACAACATAAACCTCAAAATATTCAGCATACGAATGATCATGTTTTTTTTAATAACAAAAGAAGCTGTACATTTTTTTCCCCACACTTTTATCATGCAATTAAAACCATCCATTGAAATCGAGGTATCAGTAAAACTCTTTTGTTTCCTTCCAGTTCTTCTATTCAACAAAATTCCATCTAGCGGATGCACCTAAGAAATAGAAAGGAGAACTAATAATTAATGGGAAAAAAATTACCACAACATAAAGTGATCTTTTAAAGTCGGCAATACTGAGACACTTAGAAGCGAACACGACAACGTTCCACTCAAGGATAGCTTTATGAAGACAACGTTCCACTCAAGGATAGCTTTATGAAAACAACGTTTACCCCAAGGATAGCTTTATCCTTGTGCGAAACGTTGTTTTAATATAGTTTTGCTCTTCACTTTTTCTTCCAAGTTCTTGACAGTTCTTGAGATTCCTAGACAGTCCTTGACAGACCTAGAGAGTCCCTGACAGACCTAGAGAGTCCTAGACATTCCCTGACAGACCTAGAGAGTCCTAGACAGACCCTGACAAACCTAGAGAGTCCTAGACAGTCCTTGACAGACCTAGAGAGTCATAGACAGACCCTGACTAACCTAGAGAGTCCTAGACAGTCCTTGACAGACCTAGAGAGTCCTAGACAGTCCCTGACAGACCTAGAGAGTCCTAGGCAGACCCTGACAGACCTTGAGAGTCCTAGACAGTCGTTGACAGACCTAGAAAGTCCTAGACAGTCATTGACAGACGTAGAGTCCTAGACAGTCCTTGGCAGACCTTGAGAACCCTAGACAGTCCCTGACAGACCTTTAGAGTCCTAGACAGTCCCTGACAGACCTTGAGAGTCCTAGACAGACCTAGAGAGTCCCTGACAGACCTAGAGAGTCCTAGACATTCCCTGACAGACCTAGAGAGTCTTAGACAGACCCTGACAAACCTAGAGAGTCCTAGAGAATCCTAGACAGTCCCTGACAGACCTTTAGAGTCCTAGACAGTCCCTGGCACCCCTAAAGAGTCTTAGACAGACCCTGACAGACCTTGAGAGTCCTAGACAGTCGTTGACAGACCTAGAAAGTCCTAGACAGTCATTGACAGACGTAGAGAGTCCTAGACAGTCCTTGGCAGACCTTGAGAACCCTAGACAGTCCCTGACAGACCTTTAGAGTCCTAGACAGTCCCTGACAGACCGTGAGAGTCCTAGACAGACCTTGACAGACCTTGAGAGTCCTAGACAGTCCTTGACAGACCTAGAGAGTCCTAGACAGTCCTTGACAGACCTAGAGTCCTAGACAGTCCCTGACAGACCTTGAGAGTCCTAGACAGACCTAGAGAGTTCTAGACAGCCCTTGACATACCTAGAGAGTCCTAGACAGTCCTTGGCAGACCTTAAGAACCCAAGACAGTCCCTGACAGACCTTGAGTCCTAGACAGACCCAGAGAGTCCTAGACAGCCGTTGACATACCTAGAGAGTCCTAGACAGTCCTTGGCAGACCTTGAGAACCCAAGACAGTCCCTGACAGACCTTGAGAGTCCTAGACAGTCCTTGACAGGCAGCATCGCATTCTCAGTTACGCAAGCAACAACTAACTATCAGCTCAAAAAGCGGCGGCGTGTATCAGCAGATGGTTTAAGTAAGAGATGAAGCAGAGTGAGTGTCATAATTCACTGCCAGTGAGCTGGTCCACACACTGCCAGTGAGCTGGTTCACACACTGCCAGTGAACTGGTCCACACACTGCCAGTGAACTGGTCCACACACTGCCAGTGAACTGGTCCACACACTGCCAGTGAGCTGGTCCACACACTGCCAGTGAACTGGTCCACACACTGCCAGTGAACTGGTCCACACACTGCCAGTGAGCTGGTCCACACACTGCCAGTGAACTGGTCCACACACTGCCAGTGAGCTGGTCCACACACTGTCAGTGAGCTGGTCCACACACTGCCAGTGAGCTGGTCCACACACTGCCAGTGAGCTGGTCCACACACTGCCAGTGAACTGGTCCACACACTGCCAGTGAACTGGTCCACACACTGCCAGTGAACTGGTCCACACACTGCCAGTGAGCTGGTCCACACACTGCCAGTGAGCTGGTCCACACACTGCCAGTGAGCTGGTCCACACACTGCCAGTGAGCTGGTCCACACACTGCCAGTGAGCTGGTCCACACACTGCCAGTGAGCTGGTCCACACACTGCCAGTGAGCTGGTCCACACACTGCCAGTGAGCTGGTCCACACACTGCCAGTGAGCTGGTCCACACACTGCCAGTGAACTGGTCCACACACTGCCAGTGAGCTGGTCCACACACTGCCAGTGAACTGGTCCACACACTGCCAGTGAGCTGGTCCACACACTGCCAGTGAGCTGGTCCACACACTGCAAGTGAGCTAGCGGTCCACACACTGCCAGTGAGCTGGTCCACACACTGCAAGTGAGCTGGTCCACACACTGCCTTACCGTGAAGACATTACCGCCACCATCACACCGGATGTTGTCATCACCGCACACGTTAACAAGGAACATTATCCGGGGGCTACAGTGTTTTATATAAAAACCTAGATGAAGCATTTTTCTTTTTGTTTATTATTATTAAAATTTTTGAGGCTTAACGCACACAAACGAGGATACTTGCACTCGAAATGAAAAACAGACGGCAGGTGAACACCTAACGAACGTTTAATTCGTAGAAAAAAATGAATGAACTAGCAGAGGACATAGTAGACGCTGAATTCATGCAAAACAAAAAAAACACGAGAGTTAAATCACTGGACGTTGAAAATGTGGCAGTTGATAAGAAGGAAGAACAAAAAGTCACAATACCGTGACTGGAACAATACACGAATAACCCACACGTAGGAGAGGGGAGCTTACCACGACGTTTCGGTCTGACTTGGACCATTTACAAAGTGTGACTTTGTAATTGGTGTGGGTTATTTGTGTGGTATGCAGGAATGTAGTTGGTCTGGTAGTAGGTGGAACACGCTATGATATTAAGTCAATTCATCTCAGCTTCTCACCTAATAACGCTACTGCGTGTCTTGTTGTGTGCAGGACTTGCAAGACACCTTCAGCTTCACCTGCAGAGTCTGCAGGGGACCCGTCCATGTCTTCACTGGTGGGATGGAAGGTCTCTCACAACCCAAATTTATAGTCGGAACTATGAGGCAGCGGTCAACGCCGACAGACTCATCTAGGTAAATACACGCCCACTAGTACGCTAGTAATAGTAACATGTTGGTCCAGTAGTCATTTCCCTGACTATTCTCTTAACCATGAAAATATTTTTCCTACCACTCACTGTGTGTGTGTGCTTGGCATGCAGCACGGCCCAGCTGTGAACACAGCACGGCCCAGCTGTGAACACAGCACGGCCCAGCTGTGAACACAGCACGGCCCAGCTGTGAACACAGCACGGCTCAGCTGTGAACACAGCACGGCCCAGCTGTGAACACAGCACGGCCCAGCTGTGAACACAGCACGGCCCAGCTGTGAACACAGCACGGCCCAGCTGTGAACACAGCACGGACCAGCTGTGAACACAGCGCGTGTCAACAAGGATACATAATGCATGGAGCCCCGGAAGCATCGTGGACGATGTAGCAAGTATCACAGACGTAAGGCTGTGTTTACGTTGTGCCTTGTAGCCAGACCTTGCCCACTTTGCATATTAGGCAGTGACCATTAAAAAAAATTAGGCAGAGCGTAATTCACTTAGTTTTGCTGTCACTATGGGAATCACTATTAACATTGTAAAATTCTTAAATATCATTTATGTTAAATAACACAAACAAAAGTTAGAAGAACCTGAGATAAGTTAGGTAGGATTCAGTTATAATATATATTGGGCTGATGTTAAATAACACTAACGAGATATAGAATGACTCTAGAGAGAACTTGATATGTTGCTAAGAACATAAGAAAAAACAAAGAAGGAGCACTGCAGCAGGCCTACTGGCCCATGCTAGGAAAGTCCAAGTCACCTACTGTTCTAAGCTAGTCAGGTCCAAGTCACCTACTGGCCTAAGCTAGTCAGGTCCAAGTCACCTACTGGCCTAAGCTAGTCAGGTCCAAGTCACATCCACTCAACTTCTTCAAGTCAGTTCCTGATCAGCCAGGCTGTGGTTCATACGTTGGACTGCGGGTGACGAGCACAAACAGCCTAATCAATCAGACCACCAACCAGGCCTGGTCTAGGACCGGGCCGCGGGGGATGGGGGGGAAGGAGGACTGTCACCCTCCAGAAACAACCACAGGTAAGCCCTCATAGGAAGAGTTAGGCAATAATGCATGACGTAAATACTAGCAAAGTTAAGAGTGTCGAGTTAGTCTTGGTGCTAACTTAAACTTATTGTCCTTAAATACAAAACAATTGAGTTTTCTCTACCGTATTTTTTTTTAGCTTCGTGTGACAATATTTTGTATAAAATTACACTCAGATTTCCCTGTTAGAAGATTGTTACATTTTTTCTTTTCCGTTCTGTGTGCGAGAGAGAGAGAGAGAGAGAGAGAGAGAGAGAGAGAGAGAGAAGAGAAGAGAGAGCAGAGAAGAGACAGACAGACAGACAGAGAGACAGAAGACAGAGACAGAACAGACAGACAGACAGACAGACAGACAGACAGAGAGACGAGAGAGAGAGAGAGAGAGAGAGAGAGAGAGAGAGAGAGAGAGGGAGAGAGATCAAATCGATGGTTACAGGGACAGGGACAGACAATAAGGCAGGATCGACCTCCGTTCAAAACAGAAACATCACAGGAAGAGGATAATTTGCCTGCAGGTGAGAGAAACAGACACGCCCACACCCGCCACTAGCCAGGCAGCAGGAAGCCTCCGGGACACGCCCACACCCGCCACTAGCCAGGCAGCAGGAAGCCTCTGGGACACGCCCAACACACCCCGCCACTAGCCAGGCAGCAGGAAGCCTCCGGGACACCCACCCGCCACTAGCCGGCGGCAGGCCACTAGCCAGGCGCAGGAAGCCTCCGGGACACGCCCACACCCGCCACTAGCCAGGCAGCAGGAAGCCTCCGGGACACGCCCACACCCGCCACTAGCCAGGCAGCAGGAAGCCTCCGGGACACGCCCACACCCGCCACTAGCCAGGCAGCAGGAAGCCTCCGGGACACGCCCACACCCGCCACTAGCCAGGCAGCAGGAAGCCTCCGGGACACGCCCACACCCGCCACTAGCCAGGCGCAGGAAGCCTCCGGGACACGCCCACACCGCCACTAGCCAGGCAGGAAGCCTCCGGGACACGCCCACACCAGCCACGCAGCAGGAAGCCTCCGGGACACGCCCACACCGCCACGCAGCAGGAAGCCTCCGGGACACGCCCACACCCGCCACTAGCCAGGCAGCAGGAAGCCTCCGGGACACGCCCACACCAGCCACGCAGCAGGAAGCCTCCGGGACACGCCCACACCCGCCACTAGCCAGGCAGCAGGAAGCCTCCGGGACACGCCCACACCAGCCACGCAGCAGGAAGCCTCCGGGACACGCCCACACCCGCCACTAGCCAGGCAGCAGGAAGCCTCCGGGACACGCCCACACCAGCCACGCAGCAGGAAGCCTCCGGGACACGCCCACACCCGCCACTAGCCAGGCGCAGGAAGCCTCCGGGACACGCCCACACCAGCCACGCAGCAGGAAGCCTCCGGGACACGCCCACACCCGCCACTAGCCAGGCAGCAGGAAGCCTCCGGGACACGCCCACACCAGCCACGCAGCAGGAAGCCTCCGGGACACGCCCACACCAGCCACGCAGCAGGAAGCCTCCGGGACACGCCCACACCAGCCACGCAGGCAGGAAGCCTCCGGGACACGCCCACACCAGCCACGCAGCAGGAAGCCTCCGGGACACGCCCACACCAGCCACGCAGCAGGAAGCCTCCGGGACACGCCCACACCCACCACTAGCCAGGCAGCAGGAAGCCTCTGGGACACGCCCACACCCGCCACTAGCCAGGCAGCAGGAAGCCTCTGGGACACGCCCACACCCACCACTAGCCAGGCAGCAGGAAGCCTCTGGGACACGCCCACACCCACCACTAGCCAGGCAGCAGGAAGCCTCCGGTACACGCCCATTGGTCATAACCTGTACAGTCACCTACTGGCCATCGACTGCGATTGTCCAATCACCAGCCAGTATTTGTCATCGTTTGTCCAATTATTGTGGCTATGGTTGTTGTTGTTGTTCCTATTATTATTATTATTATTATTATTATTATTATTATTATTATTATTATCAGTAATTAGTGCTAAACCCACATGGTCACCAGATAGTTCACAAAGTTCACATCTCACACCTGGTGTTTTGTTTAGTAATTAAACCACAATGATGAACACGTGGTCGTTATCTCATTAACCGGACACCTGGAAACCACCTCATTAAGCGGACACCTGCCAAGTATCGAATGGTCCCTTCAGGGGAGAAGGGCAGTGCCTCGATGCTGGTGAAGGGCTCTTGATCTAACGAAGTGAAGCTACCCCTCCCCTTCCTTGGATCAAGGTATAATGTTATAAGAGTAACAGCTGTTTCTCAAGGAGTAAACAGCTGTGCAAGGCAATGTAAATCGCCGTGATACGACACAGGTTTAGTACCTGTCTATCCCATAACACCTACGTCTTCTCAGCTGGTCTATCCAGCTCCCATCTATCCATCTTCTGTTCCTCAATACCTACGTCTTCTCAGCTGGTCTATCCAGCTCCCATCTATCCATCTTCTGTTCCTCAATACCTACGTCTTCTCAGCTGGTCTATCCAGCTCCTAATTATCCATCTTCTCTCCCTAAACACTTACGTCCTCTCAGCTGGTCTATCCAACTCCTATCTATCCATCTCTCCCTCAACCCCTACGTCCTCTCAGCCTATCTATCCAGCTTCAATGTATCCATCTTCTCTCCCTGAACACCTACGTCCTCTTCTACTCAGCTCCCATTTGTCCAGCATCGTTCTAGATTAATAACAATGCCAGTAGTTTAGTGTTTCCAACGAATAACTGCGATATTAATCACCTGGTTTTCCTTTTGTTGACATAAGTGTTCCTCCCTCTGACCCTTCCGCGTTCTCTCTCTCTCTCTCTCTCACTCTGACCAGTACAAATACATCTAGCTCTTCTTGAACAAGGATGTTAATTAATATATTGAAAGTTGTACGTGCACTTTACGGTAACGATATTTTCTAGACACTGTGCACTCTCTCTCTCTCTTCAAATACAAACACTGGAGGCCCAGCCACCTCAACATCTCATCCTGACCTGATCTGACCACCGGATGTGACCTGACCTGAGCTGAAATGACCGGATGTGACCTGACATAGGCTAAGCCTCAAAGGAAGTAACCAGATGTTGGAGATCTATCGATGTATCTTCGTCTACCCTGCTTCTTCATTTGTTCACCGTCTTTATTCACACTGCGTCTTTATTTGAATGCACCCTCGAGCCTCTTCAACCATCTGAACGTACTCCTCTCACTCTTCAACCATCTGAACGTACTCCTAAACTCTTCCCCTAAATCTCCTCCATCTGAACACAATATCTCCCACGGTAACATTATCTTCCCTAACGTCTGAACGCACACCCAGTGTCTCTGAATATCTGAACGCATATCCTATATCTGAATATCTGAACGCCCCCCACGTCTCCACAACAGTGTGAATGCGTTCCTCACACGTCCTCTACCGTATGAACGCTTCCTCAGACCTCACATACCGTGTGAAAGTGTCTCCACACCTCCCCTACCGTGTGAACGTGTCTCCACACCTCACCTACCGTGTGAACGCGTCTCCACACCTCCCCTACCATGTGAATGCGTCTCCACACCTCCCCTACCGTGTGAACGCGTCTCCACACCTCACCTACCGTGTGAACGCGTCTCCACACCTCCCCTACCGTGTGAACGCGTCTCCACACCTCCCCTACTCATTGAACGGGCTCCCACATCATCTTCCAAGCGCCTGAACGCAGTCCCCACTTAGACCCTCTGAATTCGCCTGCTTCCCCACCTCCAGGGACTTTCCTAATCATGTGCCTTAGGAGGGATAAATAAATATTAAAAACGGTGTTTGGCCATCAAAAATTATCCATTAAGAATTATTATTATTATTATTATTATTACTTGTTCATGCTTAGGGACAGAGGTGAAGGCCAGACACGTCTAGAACAGGACCATCGCAGTCTAACTTTAACTTGTGGCAAAATTATAATATGTTAATTTGCAGTGGTTCGTACGTTGGACTACGTGCGGCCAGCAGTAACAGCTCAGTTGATGAGGCCCTGATCCACCGGGAGGCCTGGTTAAGGACTGGGCCACGGGGGCGTTGACCCCCGGAACACCCTCCAGGCAGGTAGGTAGGTGTTGCGAACATTTAGGAACTTTGGCTAGAGATGGAATTCATTTTTGTTCATATTAAGAACCAAAGAAATTATGTAATAATTTCGAAAATAATACAAAGAGGCTAAACATCTCTAATTTATAAACGAGAAATGATTCTCAGAAAGAAAAATAAAGGTAATTGACGTTACAATCTCTCAAAGGGGATACCGTGAAGCAGTAATGTAATTAGTGTAACTGGATGAAAGGAATAAAACAAAAGGAATTATATATATAAAGCTGTGAAAATAACATCATATCGGGGGAAAACTCATAACAAGGTACCGAATATCATCTTATTTCATTATTCTTTTCGTCCTAGACAAACATTTTTTTTTCCATTATTGCCATGTAAACAAACTATCCGTTTCTATCTGCCATGCTAAGGCCACTCCCACCACAAGAAGGATCATAAAAACCACCGTTACTTGCTTCCAGTTTTACTAAAAACCATCCTCCCATCGGTGCTAAAAACCTCCGAGCGAGGTCGCTTTCTATACCCTGAACACGAGAACAGAGCCACACGTGCACGTAAAACAGCGACGCCACACTAACAAGGTCAACTGCATGGCAAAAATCTTCCCCGCCATTCTGACGCATTTTACGCTTTCCTCAATCCTTGACCTTCTACTCGGGACAGCAGTGCTCTGAGCTCTCTTCTGCACAGAGAAGTGCAGCGATTTTACTCAGGCTTTTACTCGTGATCTAGCATTATACACAGAGTTAGCACCATCTAGGGCAGGGATTCTCAACTTTTCCTCCATCATTAACCCCCTTGGCTTGATTTATTTCTCCATTTACCCCCTTACTTCCACACAAAAAAATTATCGCCATCATAAAGGGAAAGAAAGACAAGAAGGTCAGAAAAAATAAATTATTCAGGCTTTGCACAAAAAATATTTACCCCTTGCCATGTAATTTTTTACCCTCACGGGGTAAATTTACCCCTGGTTGAGAATCACTGATCTAGGGCGCACCACTGAACACGTACTATATTAAGTGGGTCACTGATCTAGTACCATCTAAAGTGTATCACTGATCTAGGACCATCGGAAGTGTACCAGTGAACTACTACCATCCAAAGTATAAGACAAACGTAGTACTGTCCAAAGTGGGCCACTTAAATCTCATTCATTTCATAAGATGAATAAGCCAATGAAGAGTGATGCTGCTCAGGAGTGAGTCAGCGGGGAGAGAGGCTGCGACACGGACACGCTGACACAAACACACTGCGGCAGATAACATTTTTTAGAGATAAGATAAGATTTTGCTCGGATTTTTAACCCCGGAGGGTTAGCCATCCAGGATAAGCCAAGAAAGTCAGTGCGTCATCGAGGACTGTCTTATTTCCATTGGGGTCCTCAGTCTTGTCCCCCAGGATGCGACCCACACCAGTCGACTAACACCCAGGTACCTATTTGCTGCTAGGTGAACAGGACAACAGGAAACGCGTCGACATGTTTCCACCCAGCCGAGAATCGAACCCGGGCCCTCCGTGTGTGAAGCGAGAGCTTTAGCCACCAGACCACCGGGGCCCTACCCTACTTTCATGGGGACAAACACCATCCGTCGAAAACTAAAACAAAAACTTGTTTAAGGATGTTTTTCTTACCATAAAACGAGAAGAGAGTTCACTGCCGACAAGCAGCAGCTCAGTGTCCTCGGCCGGGTGTTCTGATCCCACTGCCTCCCCTGATCCCACTGCCTCCTCTGATCCTACTGATCTCCCAGCGCCTAAAACTGAGAATTGGTAACTGAATTCAGTACCCGTTTCCATTTTCGGTGTTGCCAAACGAGTGATCGCCTTAAAGTCCCCAGGGAATATTTACAGCTAACAAAGACCAAAATAACAATACCATGGCTGGAACAATTCATAAATAACCAGCAAGGAACCTCAAGACGACGCTTCGGTCCCTTCTGGACCATTGTCAAGTCACAACTGTTATAATTTATTAATGGTCCAGGAGAGACCATTTCCTCATAAATGTGCGGGTTTTGATTAGAGCTTGATAAATACATACGATTTTACAAATACTAAATCGTAAGAAATATACTGAAGAATGATTACTGTTTTTTGTTTGTATCCTACCAAAAAAAGCTTGTTCAACAAGCTGCCTACTAAGTATCATAATTCACGAAATCCCAATAACGCTATTGCAAACAAACCACGGAACGGGTGGTGTTTGAATCCAGACGAGTGAGTCCTAAAACTCCAGGTTTACGCATAGGCCTGCAGTTTTTAGGATTCACTCGCCACAGGTTCAAATCCCACCCGTTCCGTGGTTTGTGTACTAAGGTCTCCAGACAGTATAATTGTGCGATTTAAAAATGTTTTTAGTAAAGCAAGACTATACTGATATAATATTATCATGAAAGACACTTAAATATTTGATACTAGTAGTACAAATATCCTACGAATTACAACAATGATACAAAAAGTAATGACAGGTTAATTAATCAGACACCTGTGCAACATCTGCGTATCTTTACTTACGAATAAATAAAGACGCACAGATGTTGCACGTTATCTTACTTTTCAAACATATTATAATCACGTGACCCATTGCTTACGTAATCGTGATAGCACAATTGGAAACAAACCACGGAACGGGTGGTGTTTGTACCCATCCCACCCCTTCCGTGGTTTTTTCACTTGACCCAATTATCTAAACGTTCACAGATATTAATCAACAGATGGAAAGCTTTGTTTACGTTCGTTCCAGGACAGGACAGTCCCGTCCAGGAAATACTTCGGGAGATGAGCTCTAATTATCTCGCATACTATACAGATTAATACTTCCGTTGAGAGGAAATAAGTATATTTACGTCCCAATACTACACACCCGCCTCTACACGGACCACAAGGTGGCGTATTGCTTGAAGCACCGCCACGGAGTTGATGTCGGGGGTCACAGCCCCCCGTAGCCCGGGCCCAGGCCAGTTAGGTTATGCTAGCAAAGCTTATCCAGGATTCACGAGCACATCGTCATTCGCAAATGCTTACCCGTGCACGAACATGTATACGTACACATGTAGAGACGTGCAATAAGATCACAATAAACAGATATCACAATTTGCAAAATAACCACAGTGAAGAAATAGTGAAATTCCAAGCGTATTCGTGAATTCTCACAGCGTGATTTCTCATGAAAGCGCTTGGAATTTCACTGTATTTTTACTGGTTATTTTTGCCTGTACAGACGTATATACGTACGTATATACATATGCACGTACATACGTACTTATGCATGTACGAACGTAAGGATTACAAAAAAAATGAAAAACTCTGTTTACAAACTTTCCAACCCATAGAGAACATACGAAAAATTTCTCCACTTCCTCTTAATAATAACACAACTTTCCTTCCCTCTCGGAATGTATGACTCATTTCCACAGAAAACAATGTTCAAAAATGGGCAAAAACCACAGCCGAGTTAGCAGGATAAAAACTGAAGTGCGATGAAAACCTTTACTAAAGAGCAAGGTCCCTCAAGGGAAGGAAAATACATCAAATACACTTCTAGCAGAAATATGCGTATAGGAGGAAGTTAGGTACACATGTAAAGATCACCAGCCATGCCAGGAAAGGATAGCACGACTGAGGATAGCACGATTGGGGATAGCACGACTGGGGATAGCACGACTGGGGATAGCACGACTGGGGATAGCACGACTGGAGATAGCACGACTGAGGATATTATGACTGGGGATAGCACGACTGAGGACATCATGACTGAGGATAGCACGACTGGGGATAGCACGACTGGGGATAGCACGATTGGGGATAGCACGATTGGGGATAGCACGACTGAGGATATTATGACTGGGGATAGCACGATTGGGGATAGCACGACTGGGGATAGCACGATTGGGGATAGCACGATTGGGGATAGCACGAATAAGGATAGCACGACTGAGGATATTATGACTGGGGATAGCACGATTGGGGATAGCACGACTGGGGATAGCACGACTGGGGATAGCACGATTGGGGATAGCACGACTGGGGATAGTACGATTGGGGATAGCACGACTGGGGATAGCACGACTGGGGATAGCACGACTGAAGATAGCACGATTGGGGATAGCACGACTGAGGATATCATGACTGGGGATAGCACAACAGAGGATAGCACGACTGAGGATAGCACGATTGGGGATAGCACGACTGGGGATAGCACAACAGAGGATAGCACGACTGAGGATAGCACGACTGGGGATAGCACGATTCGGGATAGCACGACTGGGGATAGCACGACTGAGGACATCATGACTGAGGATAGCACGATTGAGGATAGCACGACTGGGGATAGCACGATTGGGGATATCACGACTGGGGATAGCACAACAGAGGATAGCACGACTGAGGATAGCACGACTGGGGATAGCACGATTCGGGATAGCACGACTGGGGATAGCACGACTGAGGACATCATGACTGAGGATAGCACGACTGGGGATAGCACGATTGGGGATAGCACGACTGGGGATAGCACAACAGAGGATAGCACGACTGAGGATAGCACGACTGGGGATAGCACGATTCGTGATAGCACGACTGGGGATAGCACGACTGAGGACATCATGACTGAGGATAGCACGACTGAGGATAGCACGACTGGGGATAGCACGATTGGGGATAGCACGATTGGGGATAGCACGACTGGGGATAGCAAGACTGAGGATATTATGACTGGGGATAGCACGATTGGGGATAGCACGACTGGAGATAGCACGACTGAGGATATTATGACTGGGGATAGCACAACAGAGGATAGCACGACTGAGGATAGCACGACTGAGGATATTATGACTGGGGATAGCACGATTGGGGATAGCACGACTGGGGATAGCACGATTGGGGATAGCACGACTGGGGATAGCAAGACTGAGGATATTATGACTGGGGATAGCACGATTGGGGATAGCACGACTGGGGAGAGCACGACTGGGGATAGCACGACTGGGGATAGCACGATTGGGGATAGCACGACTGAGGATGTTATGACTGGGGACAGCACAACAGAGGATAGCACGACTGAGGATAGCACGACTGGGGATAGCACGACTGGGGATAGCACGGCTAGAGACAGCACGACTGAGGACATCATGACTGGGGATAGCACGACTGAGGATATCACGACTGGGGATAGCACGACTGAGGACATCATGACTGGGGATAGCACGACTGAGGATATCATGACTGGGGATAGCACGACTGAGGACATCATGACTGGGGATAGCACGACTGAGGATAGCACGACTGGGAATAGCACGACTAGGGATAGCAGGACTGAGGACATCATGACTGGGGATAGCACAACAGAGGATAGCACGACTGAGGATAGCACGACTGGGGATAGCACGGCTAGGGACAGCACGACTGAGGACATCATGACTGGGGATAGCACGACTGAGGATAGCACGACTGAGGATATCACGACTGAGGATAGCACGACTGAGGATACCACGACTGGGGATAGCACGACTGAGGACATCATGACTGGGGATAGCACGACTAAGGATAACACGACTGGGGATAGCACGACTACGACTGAGGATAGCACGACTGGGGATACCGTAACTGAGTAGCAGGACCAGCGAAACATGTCAGAGGGAGAAAAAGTTTTCGGGAGGCTGTAGGAAACGTCGGAAGATAGATAAAGAGAGAGAGAGAGAGAGAGAGAGAGAAGAGAGAGAGAAGAGAGAGAGAGAGAGAGAGAGAGAGAGAGAGAGAGAGAAATGTTGAAACGGAGTGAATGAACCAATCACAGATAAAAAATATGCGAAGGTAAAACTTATAAAGGAAATGAATGTATCTCTCTCTCTCTCTCTCTCTCTCCATCTAGCTTCTTTTGTTTACATTTGCAGATACAAACAAATAAACTAGTATCTTGTGGGGTTCGAGAGAGAGATACAGTACACTAAGAGCTTGGGTTAGAAGCCAAGACTTGATTCTTAACCTTCCTCCCGACACTGTACAAAATGAACTACCTGGTACAAAAAGTTACATTTCAAAGAGATGTGTAATCGACAATTTGGAGACGTCAGGGATTAAGGTATCCTGGGTAAGGAAAATTCAATATCCTAAACCGGTGCTCTTATATTGTATCTTCTTCCCTCTATATGTTAGCTGGATATATCTAACTTTAGCTATTTCCCCCTTTACTATACTTGCTGGTACACATAGATGACACATGATAGTCCTTACTCTTGATAGAATTAGATAGTTCTCAGCAGACAGTCTCTCGGTGTGGATTTACAAGTCCTCAGTTATCTGTGTTTCCCATGTTCTCATTCCCCTTTCAACTCTCATACCCTTACTTCTTACTCTCGCCCTCATCTCTCACCTCTCACTCTCGCCATTCCCCCCATCTCACTCCTCACCTCTCACTCAACCTTATCTCTCAATTTCGCCCTCATGTCTCATTCTCCCACCTCCAATTCTTGCCCTCATCTCTCTCTTTCTCTCTATCTCTCTCTCTCTCTCTCTCTCTCTCTCTCTCTCTCTCTCTCTCTCTCTCTCTCTCTCTCTCTCTCTTTCTCTCTCTCTCTCTCTATCTCTCTCTCTCTCTCTCCAACTTACCATCCACTTGAGGCAGTTCAGACATCCCATCTGAGCCGCGGCGTGGATGGGCGCCATGCCATCCTTGGCCCTGAGGTCGAGACGACCCCCTGCTGTGCCAACCAGATACTGAAGCACATCCAAATGGCCCTCTTGAGCGGCCAAGTACACGGGCGTCACCGAGTTGTCCATCTGTGAGTTGGCACTGCAGCAGGGAGAGAAAAAACAATACCTGGTTAGGCTCAGGCTATACATCAATAAGGTGCCCATTATGGCACCTTATTGGGGTGGAATTTAAATGGTTAGAGTCTGTGTGTTTACAAAGTGCCATTTTAGCAATGTAATCAGATAAAATTACCTGGTTGGACTCTGTACGTTAATCAGGTGCCAAATCGACAGGGAAATTAATTATAGGAGGAAGAAATGCTATTTGGTTATCCTGAGGTAAAAGGGGAACTTAAAAGAGGTTCGTTAAATTGATCATAAAATCGTTGGTGGTGCTAAATACACTAAACGCACTGTAAACACATTGTAAATTCTCTCAGTACATTGTAAATGCACTGTAAATGAGATAGACATTGTAAATGCACTGTAAATGAGATAGACATTGTAAATGCACTGTAAACGAGATAGACATTGAATTGTAAATGAGACACATATTGTAAATGCAATGAAAATGAGATATATATATTGTAAATGCACTGAACACATTTGTAAACTCAAAAATTTATTAAACACGTTGCAAACGTAGTAAACGCTGTAAATGCACGAAATACATTTCAAACGTACTAAGCACATTGTAAACGCCCCGTATACCTAATAAATACATTGTAAACACACTATAAACTTGACATATAGCCATCGATTTCAACAGTTTTCATTTTAAGTTTCTAACAAATCCAAAATTTGAGTTTTTCACTCAAAAAATTATTATCTAGTCACGAGGCTGTGACCTCAAGTTCTTCTTTTTAATCATTTTTTATTGCAAACTTTTTTACATCATTAATTTTAATTTTTTAAACATTTTGATAAATTTTATAATAATAATGATAGTAATAATAATAATAATAATATTATTATTATTATTATTATTATTAGTATTATTATTATTATTATTACTATTATTATTTTATTATCAATTTTATAGCAATTAAAGTCGAGGAGACCCAGTTTTGGAAGCAGCACAATGATAATTCTCTGTTATAAGACAATTGGTCTTATTATTGAGAGAGAGAGTGTATGTATGTGTGTGTGTGTACATATACACCATAATATATATATATATATATATATATATATATATATATATATAATTATTAGATCGAGTTACTTTTAAGCAATAAAGATTATTAAATATAAAGACCTTAATTCCTTCGACCTTAAACACTAATACGCGCCCCGAGCCATTAAACACGACCAATAACGCATTTGTTTTAGCTGACCAACATGTGGGTTACACACCAGATGGAGGGGCAGGGTAAATATGAAACGTACATGTGCACAAATACACTTACATACGTCACCAAGGGTGCATACACAGCTCGAAGCATATTATATATATATATATATATACTGTGATCTTTTGCATATATATATATATATATATATATATATATATATATATATATATGTCGTGCCGAATAGGTAAAATTGGTCAATTAGCAAATACTCATTTAAAATTAAGTCATTTCTAAAATTTTCTCTTACACGTTTAAAGATATATTTTGTTCATTTATGTTAATGTAAAAAATAAAAATTTTGTACCAAAAGAACCTTAGAAAACTTACCTAACCTTATTATAACAAGCGCAATTTAATATAACCTAATCCAACTAAATAAATTTTAGATAAGTTTACAATAATTTAATAATAAACAAACACAATGAAATATATTTTTTCGTTAAGTTTAGAATGATGTTTTGCACAATTGTTCCATACTCAAATTTTCGCTTGCTTTATTCGGCAAGAAGAGCGTTGCTATCTAAGCCAAAATCGCAAGATTTACCTATTCGGCACGACATATACAGACATACATACACAGGTCTACAAGTGTCCAAAGGCGAGTGTTCGAGCATTTGTTAGAAGCGAAGATACACTCACAAGAGCATAAAAACATCTGTAAATAGAGAATAGTTGTTTATTTACCCTCACACGGCCAGTGCTAACACACACACAAGCACACACACACACACACACACACACACACACAAACACACACACACACACACACACACACACACACACACACACACACACACACACACACACACACGTCGTGAACAGGATAAACACTAATTACAACAGCACTAACAAGCGATGCTTGCTGACCTTACAAACAATCTGGTGACAACACCTGGTTGAGTACATAGACCTTTCCTCCCCTTCATCAATGTCGTACCTGGAGTTTACCTGGAGAGAGTTCTAGGGGTCAACGCCCCCGCGGCCCGGTCTGTGACCAGGCCTCATGGTGAATCAGAGCCTGATCAACCAGGCTGTTACTGCTGGCCGCACGCAGTCCGACGTACGAACCACAGCCCGGCTGGTCAGGCACTGACTTTAGGTGCCTGTCCAGTGCCTGCTTGAAGACAGCCAGGGGTCTATTGGTAATCCCCCTTATGTACGCTGTGAGGCAGTTGAACAGTCTTGGGCCCCTGACACTTATTGTGTTGTCTCTCAACGTGCTAGTGGCACCCCTGCTTTTCTTTGGGGTATTGTTGCATCGTCTGCCGAGTCTTTTGCTTTCGTAGGGAGTGACTCTCGTGTGCAAGTTTGGTACTAATCCCTCTAGGATTTTCCAGCCTAGATAGAACAAGCGACCTGAAAAGTGTCATCATGGGCTTGGCATCCCTGGTTTTGAAGGTTCTCATTATCCATCCTGTCATTTTTCTAGCAGATGCGATTGCTACAGTGTTATGGTCCTTGAAGGTGAGATCCTCTGACATGATCACTCCCAGGTCTTTGACATTAGTTTTTCGCTCTATTGTGTGGTTGGAATTTGTTTTATACTCAGATGAAATTTTAATTTCCTCACGTTTTCCATATCGGAGTAATTGAAATTTCTCTTCATTGAACTTCATATTGTTTTCTGCAGCCCATTTAAAGATTTGGTTGATGTCTGCTTGGAGTCTTGCAGTGTCTTCAATGGTGGACACTGTCATGCAGATTCGGGTGTCATCTGCAAAGGAAGACACTGCACTGTGGCTTATATTCCTGTCTATATCAGATATGAGGATGAGGAACAAGATGGGAGCGAGTACTGTGCCTTGTGGAACAGTGCTTTTCACCGTAGCTGCCTCAGATTTTACTCTGTTGACTACTACTCTTTGTGTTCTATTTGTTAGGAAATTATAGATCCATCTGCCAACTTTTCCTGTTATTCCTTTATCACGCATTTTGTGTGCTATTACACCATGGCTTTTGCAAAGTCTGTGTATATAACATCTGCATTCTGTTTGTCTTCTAGAGCATCCAGGACCTTGTCGAAGTGGTCCAGTAGTTGGGACAGACAGGAGCGGCCTGCTCTAAACCCATGCTGTCCTGGGTTGTGCAATTGATGGGTATCAAGATGGGTGGCGATCTTGCTTCTTAGAACCCTTTCAAAGATTTTTATGATATGGGACGTTAGCGCAATTGGTCTGTAATTCTTTGCTATTGCTTTACTGCCCCCTTTGTGGAGCGGGGCTATGTCTGTTGTTTTTAGTAGCTGCGGGACGATCCCAGTGTCCATGCTCCCTCTCCATAGGATGTTAAAAGCATGTGATAGGGGCTTCTTGCAGTTCTTGATGAACACGGAGTTCCATGAGTCTGGGCCTGGAGCGGAGTGCATGGGCATGTCATTTATGGCCTCTTCGAAGTCATTTGGCGTCAGGTATTCAATACAGACACGTTGATGAATAATGCACGTGTGTCTTATTCATCAATGTCATCAAAAGTTTCCTCTCAAAAATTATGGGCTGGTTAAGAATGTTCCAGCCAAGTTATTGTCAATTACTTGTGAACTGTTCCAGCTATGTTACTTGTAAATTGTTCCAGCCATGTTACTTGTAAAGTGTTCCAGCCTTGTTATTGTGGGTTTACTTGTGAACTGTTCGAGCTATGGTATAGTTTCTTTCACTCTTCTTTACGTATATAGATAAAGACACATTTTCACAATTCCAGACATTCACTGAAGAAACGTTTCGCCACTGACAAGAGGTCAGGTGAGCATAAGCAAAAATTGGAGAAACATTAGAAATAACATATATTGGGTAATCTTTTAAAAATGGTTTAACGAATATATGAGTACGCCGGTAGTCCTCCTGCAGTGCTCCATCGTGCAACTTGCTGTAAACAAATGGAGGCAGCAGACTTGACGTGGCTGGCTGGTGTCATTTAATTTCTGTGTCCAGTTAAACAGTTGGTTAAGACTTTGCAAGTACCATAATTACGGGTATTTTGTGGAATGGTGTTGGTTAGTTCTCTTATGACGATCTC
>WNWK01004052.1:65000-149272 GCA_009830355.1 Cherax destructor
TGCTGTCTCAGTCACCTAGCAAACAAGTAGGTACCTGGGTGTTAGTCGACTGGTGTGGGTCGTATCCTGAGGGACAAGATTGAGGACCACAATGGAAATAAGGCAGACAGTCTTGGATGAGGCACTGACTTTCTTGGGTTTTCCTGGGTGGCTAACCATCCGGAATCAAAAACCAGGCTGCCATGCTTGAGGCTCACTGATGTGCCCAGCCTCCACTACATCACTTCCAAACTATTCCACTTCCCGACTACTCTGTGACTCAAGAAATATTTCCTAACATCCCTGTGAGTCATCTGAGTCTTCAACTTCCAACTGTGTCGCCTTGTTGCTGTGTCCCATCTCTGGAACATTCTGTCTCTGTCAACCTTGTCAATTCCTCTCAGTATTTTATATGTCGTTATCATGTCCCCCTATCTCTCCTGTTCTTCAGTTTCGTCAGGTCGATTTCCCTTAACCTCTCCTCGTAGGACATACCCCTTAGCTCCGGGACTAGTCTTGTTGCAAACCTTTGCACTTTCTCTAGTTTCTTTACGTGCTTGGCTAGGTGTGGGTTCCAAACTGTGTGTGTGTGTGTGTGTGTGTGTGTGTGTGTGTGTGTGTGTGTGTGTATAAGAAAGTTTTACAAGAGTCACTAGACCTCGGACAGTAGGCATGGACAGTGACTGAAGAAACAGTTGTTGCTGGAGCCGCAGTACAAAGCACCTCAGTGAGCTTTCTTTGAAAAGATAAAAAAACATACGTTAACAGTTCTTGGCTGACCAGGTGACAGAAGCCTGCATTGTTGATACAACAATAGTGATCACCATGGAGGAGCTCACTGTGACCAACACCGTGTTCCACCACCCACGCTACCACGGGGCGGCTCCAACCACGTGTTTCACCAGTCATTACGATTGTAACCAAATATAAACATCAGAGATTGGACAAATGAGTAAGAAGGGCTGGGTTTGATTAGTACCTGAGGTATTGGAAGCTAATTCTTGGGAAGCTTTGGGAAAAGGTTGGGCAAGTGGATGGGTGGGAATGGTTGGTTTAGAGACAGACTTGCCTAGTTTGGGTCAGTAGGCCTGCAGCAGTGTTCCTCCATTCGTATGTTCTTTTAAACATGTAAATAGTTCATTATCATTTTAACTTGTTTAGTTATCAGAATTCTGCGGTCCAGTTCCAGAACCCATTATGTGCTTCTGTAATCCTTTGACTATGACCCAAATAATGGGTAAGGGGTGCATAATAAAAATATTAAACCAACTACACCAGTCATACGACGAGAGAAAGCTCATACAAACATTTTCCCCCTTGTGCATCACTGCACTAACAGCAGCCTCAGACAGTTGTATACCAGGACTGAGGACACACACTCTGGTGCTTGATCAAACTTCTTCTTTAAACAAAGTATCTCTTTCTGAACTTTCAGGAACTTTCTTTGAGCTGGGACGCACTCTAAGAACATAAGAACATAAGAACATAAGAAAGGAGGAACACTGCAGCAGGCCTGTTGGCCCATACTAGGCAGGTCCTTCACAATCCATCCCACTAACAGAATATTTGCTCAACCCAATTTTCAAAGCTACCCAAGAAATAAGCTTTGACAATTCTACCCACTCATGCGCGAGTCCCACTCAAATCCAACCCCTCTCACTCATGAATTTATCCAACCTAAATTTGAAACTACCCAAGGTCCTAGCTTCAATAACCCTACTAGGCAGACTGTTCCACTCATCAACTACCCTATTTCCAAACCAATACTTTCCTATATCCTTTCTAAATCTAAACTTATCTAACTTGAATCCATTATTGCGGGTTCTCTCTTGGAGAGATATCCTCAAGACCTTATTTATATCCCCTTTGTTAATACCCATTTTCCACTTGTATACCTCGATCATGTCTCCCTCATTCTACGTCTTACAAGTGAATGTAATTTTAGGGTCTTCAATCTTTCTTCGTAAGGAAGATTTCTAATGCTATGTATTAATTTAGTCATTCTACGCTGAATGTTTTCTAACGAATTTATGTCCATTCTGTAATATGGAGACCAGAACTGAGCTGCGTAATCTAGGTGAGGCCTTACTAATGATGTATAAAGCTGTAATATAACCTCTGGACTTCTGTTGCTAACACTTCTTGATATAAATCCCAGTAATCTATTTGCCTTATTACGTACGCTTAGGCATTGCTGTCTTGGTTTAAGGTTGCTGCTTACCATCACCCCCAAGTCCTTCTCGCAATCTGTATGGCTAAGTTCTACGTTTTTAGGTTAATATTAAATTCATATTCCTTCTCTGTATATTATCAACAAATTCTTTGTAATCACAATATCGTTGAGGCGTACTCTCTTCCGCATGTAAATATATGTAGTGTGGGTTCTTCTGACAACGGTGTGAGCGCAAATGAGATTTCAAGTGCTCGCTATCAAATTTACATTCGCTATCAAATTTACATTCGCTATCAAAATTGCGTTCGCTATCACATTTAAATATTTGTTTTTAATTTATTTTAATTAATGTAAATAACTATGTTTTGGATTTACATAAATAGAGCAAATTTTACTATCAGGTCTCAGTTAACTGTGTTTTTTTGGGGAGTTTTATACTTGTCAGCTCAAGTGATGTGAGCAGCGCAATCAAGTGACTCCTAGATGACCTCCCACAACTTTCCTTTGATAGTGTATTGTGATGGTGTGCAAGAATCCTTCAGTATACATTCATTGGCCTTTCTGTTTGAAATTGTCTATATTCGTGTCCAGACATGAACCCCTTTTCCTGATCCTTGCACTATAAGTCTTTCCTATCAGTCTTATCAATTCCTCTGAGCATTTTTACGTCATAGTAATACGTTTCCGTGTCCTCCTTTCTTTCAGGGTAAATTATTTTAGCTTCTCCTTATAATGTACCGCTCTTAGCTCTGGGACTAATCTGGCTGCAAATTTTCTAATCTTTCCAAGCTTTTGATTATGCCTAATAACGCTCATTCTCTTGTGGACGAGACGAATGTTGATTAAAAGTCCTCAATGATTTTTGTCAGACTTCCTGGAAGCTATTCTGAGATTAGCTAGCCTCGAATAGGCAACCAAAGTTACATTTTTTATGTGCTCATCCGGTAATGTGTTCGATGTGATGTTTACTCCTAGATCCTTTTCTTTTGTCGATATGTGTAGTTTTCAGAGGTTGCAGGGGTCGAGTTACAACTCCTGGCCCCGCCTCTTCGCTGGTTGCTACTAGGTCCGCTCTCTCCCTGCTCCATGAGCTTTATTGTGTGTGTGTGTGTGCGTGTGTGTGTGTGTGTGTGTGTGTGTGTGTGTGTGTGTGTGTGCGTGTGCGTGTGTGTCAATAACCAGCCACGCGTGAATGTTCGCACTCATCTCCAAGAAATCTAAATACCCGCCCGTTAGTAGCGCCTTAAGCACACAATTGAATAAACAAAGCAACAGACTGTAGCTTTGTTTATCTTGCAATGTTCATGCACACTCTCACGACTACAGTAGTCCAGATTTGAACAAAAAAATATCAACTATTTTCTAGGAGTAAATAAGAAAAATCCCGTTTATTCCACCCACATCACAAAAGAAATCGACATAATTTTTTTCAAAAGACATTAATTTTTGACCTTTTTTTCTTGATTTTTTTTAATAATCTCTCATTCTAATTTACTTTTACTTTATTATTATTATTATTATTTTTTCACTTTACATCGCTATAAATAATGGTGTTTATGAAGTAAAATGGGATATGGAATTAGCAAATTTTCTGATAATGGCTTTGGAGTCACGCCCCTTCCCCCAAAATCCGCTCTCCGACAAGTCCCCATAAATTGAAAGCTAAATTAAAAACCACATAAGTTCAGTAGACATAAACAAAAGACCCCCACAGTCCGGGCTTCTGTTTAAGTTACTTAAAAAAATGGGAAGAAACCCTCCCAAACTTTCCGTTTTCTCGTTGTGTACCTGGAACATTCCTCCTGTTGGCACAGTTACGCAATGAGTTGCAGGTGTTTTAATGCGGGATGAGACGGGAGGAGCGCATCTTTGAGCACCGCCGCTGCACCTGCCCACAACACAGGGGCGCTGCTCGGTTATTCTAGCCAGCTCGCGAATAAACATGTTAATTGGGAAAGCGTTCCTCTTGTATGCTTGACATAATTCCTGCAGCTCACTGGTAGAGAGGACGTCCATTGGCTGATGTGGCTAGTAAGTGAGGTCCAGTGGCTGACGTGGCTAGTAAGTGACGTCCAGTGGCTGACGTGGCTAGTAAGTGACGTCCAGTGGCTGGTAAGTGACGTCCAGTGGCTGGTAAGTGACGTCCAGTGGCTGGTAAGTGACGTCCAGTGGCTGGTAAGTGACGTCCAGTGGCTGGTAAGTGACGTCCAGTGGCTGGTAAGTGACGTCCAGTGGCTGGTAAGTGAAGTCCAGTGGCTGGTAAGTGACGTCCAGTGGCTGGTAAGTGACGTCCAGTGGCTGGTAAGTGACGTCCAGTGGCTGGTAAGTGACGTCCAGTGGCTGGTAAGTGAAGTCCAGTGGCTGGTAAGTGACGTCCAGTGGCTGGTAAGTGACGTCCAGTGGCTGGTAAGTGACGTCCAGTGGCTGGTAAGTGACGTCCAGTGGCTGGTAAGTGACGTCCAGTGGCTGGTAAGTGACGTCCAGTGGCTGGTAAGTGACGTCCAGTGGCTGGTAAGTGACGTCCAGTGGCTGGTAAGTGACGTCCAGTGGCTGGTAAGTGACGTCCAGTGGCTGGTAAGTGACGTCCAGTGGCTGGTAAGTGACGTCCAGTGGCTGGTAAGTGACGTCCAGTAGCTGGTAAGTGACGTCCAGTGGATGATGTGCCTGGGAAGTGACGTCCAGTGGCTGATTTACATAAAAATATAAGTACAAGGGAATAAGACAAGAATGGAGGAGCACTGCGGTAGACCTACTGGCCCATACTAGTCACGCTGGATACGGACAGACAAACTGGACGGACGGGATAGATACGACGGGTCGGTACTGACGGACGGGACAGATACGAATAGACAAAAAAAGAAGACTTTTTTAAGTCAATATTTGACTCTTTAGACTTTCAAGTAACTTTGCTAAGACTTCTAAGTATCTTTATTAAGGTTTTTAAGTTACTTTCTTTAGATTTTTCCAAATAGGTTTGTCAAAAAAATTAAATAGCTTTATAAAGACTTTCTAATATAGCTTTGTTTATAATTTGTTTAGAACTTCTAAGTAACTTAGTTTAGACTTTCTAATTAGCTTCAGTTAGACTTTCAGAGGCAGCTTTGCTTAGACTTTCAATGGTAGCTTTGTTTAGACTTTCTAAGTAACATTTTAGATTTATTACCCGCAGTGGTGCTTTATCACCCACAGTGAAGCTTTATAACCCACAGTGGTGCTTTATCATCCATAGTGGTGCTTTATAACCCACAGTGGTGCTTTATTATCCATAGTGGTGCTTTATAACCCACAGTGGTGCTTTATCATCCATAGTGGTGCTTTATCACCCACAGTGGTGCTTTATCACCCATAGTGGTGCTTTATCACCCATAGTTGTGCTTTATCACCCATAGTGGTGGTTTATCACCCATAGTGGTGCTTTATCACCCACAGTGGTGCTTTATCACCCACAGTGGTGCTTCATCAAGCGCCCCACTTAACGCATCTCTAACTTTCCACTTGGGGCCACTAGCTACCCACTTAATGTCGCGTTGAAATCCTGTAAATCCCCTCCTTCCCCAGCACACCAACGATATCCATTCCGTGAGAAGAGAAATCCTACAATTAACACCAAATCCCTAGTAATCCTTATACTGCTTTAACTAAAAAGAAATTAGAAATTTCAAAGCACGTTGATAGGGTAATGTTTATGGCTGGAATTAACGTTTTTGTTAATAGTGGCGAATATTGTGTTCATGTTTGCTTAAGATGTTAAATTAAGGTACTCTTGCAAACTGGTAAAAAGGTGAATGTTTATTAATGTTTATACAGTGAAAAAAGACATTAATATGAACGTATGATAACAATAACAATTATTATTATTATTATTATTATTATTATTATTATTTAGTAATAATAATAATAATAATAATAATAATAATAATTATAATATAATCATTTAATTTACAAAAGGGTTAAACATACACCTTTACACGGCAGTGATGAGCATACACTCATTCTCCCACCCAGACGTGTGAGTGGGTGGGTGAGTGGGTGGGTGAGTGGGTGGGTGGGTGTATCTGGGAGGTAGTGAACATATGCATGCATGATCTCCGTTACCCATGTCATGAAAATGTAATGTGTGGTCACTTCAAGGTGAAGGTAATACCTCAGTGTATTAAGTAAACACACACACACACACAGTAGTGGAGGCAGGATCCATACATAGCTTTAAGAAGAGGTATGATAAAGCTCAAGGAGCAGGAAGAGTGATCTAGTAACGACCAGTGAAGAAGCGGGGCCAAGAGCTGTGACTCGACCCCTGCAACCACAACTAGGTAAGTACAACTAGGCGATTACACACACACACACACACACACACACACACACACACACACACACACTTAAAAAACGATTTCAAAAGGCAAGTTCAACGATCTTATTCCATCCAGCTGGCTTCTCTGAAAGTTATATTGAATCTTATTGCAGATGGTATCTTATTACAGATGGAATCTTATTACAGATGGAATCTTATTACAGATAGTGTCTTATTACAGATGGTATCTTATTACAGATGGTATACAAAATGACCATTGAAAAGATTACTTAAAAAAAAAAAAATCTTGGGTTTCCTAATCTTATTATCAAACTTCTCATCTTTCTAATTCTTCGAATAATTATTATTATTATTATTATTATTATTATTATTATTATTATTATTACCGTTACTATTATTATTATTATTATTATTATTGTATGTACAATTATTAATAATACTCCTATATATTGTTTATCATCATCCTGTTATCTTCATATCAAATATTTATCTAAATCTTTGTCTTGTCATATTTTCACTGCCATGTTTATCATGGGTTGTCGTCACTCTGACAGATGAAGCAACGAGTCATGTGAACGACCACCGACTTGCCGTTAATTCCTCATTATTACCTGTCTTACCTGTCTTACCGCGAATATGCTAATAACGCAGGGAACCTGCGGTGTGTGTGTGTTTGTGTGTGTGTGAACGTAATTACCTATTATTTTTTTTGGTGTTGAGCTGTATCTCTTGGGCCGGCCTCTTTACTCTCTCTGACCGAAGTGACTTTTTACGAACTTGTGGTCAAGGACCGAGCCGCGGTGGGGGCGTTGACCCCTCGGAACGACCTCCAGGTAGACTCGAGGTTGGAATATGTGACAACCAAATGCAAAGAGGCAGAGGAGAGGTTTGTCCCCAAGGGAAACAGAAGTAATGGGAAGACCAGAACGAGTCCTTGGTTCACCCAGAGGTGTAGGGAGGCAAAAAGTAAGTGTAATAGAGAATGGAAAAAGTACAGAAGACAAAGGACCCAGGAAAATAAAGAGATTAGCCGAAGAGCCAGAAACGAATATGCACAGGTAAGAAGGGAGGCTCAGCGACAATATGAAAATGATATAGCATCAAAAGTCAAGTCTGACCCGAAGCTGTTGTATAGCCACATCAGGAGGAAAACAACAGTCAAGGACCAGGTAATCAGGCTGAGAAAGGAAGGTGGGGAGTTCACAATAAACGACCAAGAGGTATGTGAGGAGCTCAACATGAGATTTAAAGAAGTATTTACACAGGAGACAGGTAGGACTCCAGGAATTCAGAATAGGGAGGTATACCAACAAGTGCTGGATGAAATACACACAACCGAGGAGGAGGTGAAGAAGCTGCTATGTGAACTCGATACCTCAAAAGCGGTGGGACCGGACAACATTTCTCCGTGGGTCCTTAGAGAGGGAGCAGAGATGTTGTGTGTGCCACTAACACAAATCTTCAACACATCCATTGAAACTGGGCAACTACCTGAGGCGTGGAAGATGGCAAATGTAGTCCCAATTTTTAAGAAAGGAGACAGACACGAGGCATTAAACTACAGACCTGTGTCACTGACGTGTATAGTATGCAAAGTCATGGAGAAGATCATCAGGAGGAGAGTGGTGGAGCACCTAGAAAGACACAAGCTTATAAACGACAACCAGCACGGTTTCAGGGAAGGAAAATCCTGTGTCACAAACCTACTGGAGTTTTATGATAAGGTAACAGAAGTAAGACACGAGAGAGAGGGTGGATAGACTGCATTTTTTGGACTGCAAGAAGGCGTTCGACACAGTTCCTCACAAGAGGTTAATGCAAAAGCTAAAGGATCAGGCACACGTAACAGGAAAAACACTGCAATGGATCAGAGAATATCTGACAGGGAGGCAACAACGAGTCATGGTACGTGACGAGATGTCAGAGTGGGCACCTGTGACGAGTGGAGTTCCACAAGGGTCAGTCTTAGGACCTGTACTGTTTTTGGTATATGTGAATGACATAACGGAAGGGATAGACTCAGAAGTGTCCCTGTTTGCAGATGATGTGAAGTTAATGAGAAGAATAAAATCAGTCGAGGATCAGGCAGGACTACAAAGAGACCTGGACAGGCTGCAAGCCTGGTCCAGTAACTGGCTCCTTGAATTTAACCCTGCCAAATGTAAAGTCATGAATATCGGGGAAGGGCAAAGAAGACCGCAGACAGAGTATAGTCTAGGTGGCCAAAGACTGCAAGCCTCACTCAAAGAAAAGATCTTGGGGTGAGTATAATACCGAGCACATCTCCTGAGGCACACATCAATCAGATAACTGCTGCAGCATACGGGCGGCTGGCAAACCTAAGAATAGCGTTCCAATACCTCACTAAGGAATCATTCAAGACTCTGTATACCATATACGTCAGGCCCATACTGGAGTATGCAGCACCGGTTTGGAACCCACACCTGGTCAAGCACGTCAAGAAATTAGAGAAAGTGCAAAGGTTTGCAACAAGACTAGTCCCAGAGCTAAGGGGATTGTCCTACGAAGAAAGGTTAAGGGAAATCGGCCTGACGACACTAGAGGACAGGAGGGTTAGGGGAGACATGATAACGACATATAAAATACTGCGAGGAATAGATAAGGTGGACAGAGACAAGATGTTCCAGAGAGGGGACACAGAAACAAGGGGTCATAATTGGAAGTTGAAGACTCCTATGAGTCAAAGGGATGTTAGGAAGTATTTCTTCAGTCATAGAGTTGTCAGGAAGTGGAATAGCTTAGAAAGCGACATAGTGGAGGCAGGAACCATACATAGTTTTAAGACTAGGTTTGATAAAGCTCATGGAGCAGGGAGAGAGAGGACCTAGTAGCAATCAGTGAAGAGGCGGGGCCAGGAGCTATGACTCGACCCCTGCAACCACAAATAGGTGAGTACAAATAGGTGAGTACACACACACACACACACACACATGTTTGTTCACCATCAAACGGTCACGTAAGAAAAGTAATTCCACCTTCCTTACATCAAAGAAATGATATGAAGACCTGCGAGGGAGCAGGTCTGAGCAGTGAGGGAGCATCGCAGCAGATGATGTTCCCAGCCTCCCTGTCTTCAACTCTCCCAGCACCAGCATCCATGATCTCCATCACTACAGCATCTGGGCTACATCTTTCTCACCCTAACATCCAGGCTACATTTCCCTCAGAACACCTACACTCCAACACAGAACTTGGCGACTTAGCGTAATCAGCAATGATCATTTTGCTCTTTGCAAATCATTTGTTGAGATGACATGTTCAATAAGTCAGGACATTAACAAATTAGTATATTATAATGATATTATTACTAAATATGTTTAATTTAGCCTAAGATTGGTTGAGCAAGATTATGCTAAACTGTATTAAAATAATTTTATTCTGCTGCAAATTAAATAGTTTGTATACAATGTTAATTTACGAAAACATTTTTGTTAATGCATATGATCAAATTTAAAAAAAAAAATCAGAGTTCACCTGGTTTGACTGACTGCCAAAAATACCATATCGAACGCACACACACACACGCCCCGATGGCATGGTGGCTAGCGCTCTTGCTTCACGCACGGAGGGCCCGGGTTCAATTCCCGGCGGGGCGGAAACATTTCGAAGTGTTTCCTTACACACGCACACACACACATACAACAGGCCTAGTGTCTAATCGACATGTGCCTAGGACAAAATGGTAACTAACACACACACACTCACACACACACACACACACTCACTCACATTTATAAACGCTTCCAAAAGATTACTTCAGCTATCTTCTCTATAATTATGCTCATTTCTCTTCCAGTTTTGTCACTGAAGCACCCCCACCCACTCCTCTCCTACCGCCCACTCCTCTCCTCCCGCCCACTCCTCTCCTCCCGCCCACTCCCCCCCCCCCCGTCACACAACTCCCTGGCACTGCTCACAGCCTCACTAATATATTTCTTCGATATGTTTTACCGTTTGAGAGGCAGTTCCATTTTCTCAGCCTGGATGGAACCTCCCTAAATAAAGTGTGAACGTGATGAGGCCAGATGTGTCTCCCAGCCACCACCACCAGCCCAGCTGGGCGTCACCTCCAGTGTTAGACTCCCACACACACCGTGTTTATCTTAATGGAACTCCAATATCCACTCTCAATTCTCAACCTTCTACACTAATTTAACCTCCACCCCCCTACCCACTATCCCCCCTCCTTGACTCAAATGCCCTATATAAAAATAAAGAAAGTTTTCGTCTCTAGATTTTAAACTCGTTTTCCCTGATTTAGAAAGTATTCTCTTAAAGAGTCACGTCAGATTGATTTTGGTAATTATTTTGCTATAATCGAACTATGTACAGAGATCTGACCAATGATATATATATATATATATATATATATATATATATATATATATATATATATATATATATATATATATATATAAATATATATACATGTGTGTGTGTGTGTACGTACTCATCTATTTGTGGTTGCAGGGGTCGATACATAGCTCCTGGCCCCGCTTCTTCACTGATCGCTACTAGGTCCTCTCTCTCCCTGCTCCATGAGCTTTATCATACCTCGTCTTAAAACTATGTATGGTTCCTGCCTCCACTACATTACTTGCCAGACTATTCCACTTCCCGACAACTTTATGACTAAAGAAATACTTCCTAACATCTCTTTGACTCATCTGAGTCTTCGGCTTCCAATTGTGACCCCTTGTTCCTGTGTCCCATCTCTGGACCATCCTGTCTCTGTCCACCTTGTCAATTCCTCGCAGTATTTTGTATGTCGCTATCATGTCTCCCCTAACCCTACTGTCCTCCAGTGTCGTCAGGCCTATATCCCTTAAACTTTCTTCGTAGGACATTTCCCTTAGCTCTGGAACTAGCCTTGTTGCAAACCTTTGCACTTTCTCTAATTTCTTGACGTGCTTGACAAGGTGTGGGTTACAAACTGGTGCTGCATACTCCAGTATGGGCCTGACGTACACGGTGTACAGAGTCTTGAACGATTCCTTACCGAGGTATCGGAACGCTATTCTCAGGTTTGCCAGGCGCCCATATGCTGCAGCAGTTATCTGGTTGATGTGTGCTTCAGATGTGCTCGGCCTGCAGTCTTCGGCCACCTAGCCTATACTCTGTCTGCGGTCTTCTTTGCCCTTCCCCGATCTTCATGACTTTGCATTTGGCGGGGTTAAATTCGAGGAGCCAGTTGCAGGACCAAGCGTCCAGCCTGTCCAGGTCTCTTTGTAGTCCTGCCTGATCCTCATCTGATTTAATTCTCCTCATTAACTTCACATCATCTGCGAACAGGGACACTTCTGAGTCTATCCATTCCGTCACGTCATTCACATATACCAAAAATAGTACTGGTCCTAGGACTGACCCCTGTGGAACCCCGCTCGTCACAGGCGCCCAGTGTGATACCTCGTCACATGTGTGTGTGTGTGTGTGTGTGTGTGTGTGTGTGTGTGTGTGTGTGTGTGTGTGTGTGGTGTGTGTGTGAGGCAGGGTAACTCTAAAAAGAAACAAAAGTTGTTTTTCTTTTTACATATAGTAATTTATACAGAAGTTGATTTTTGCCGATGACACGGTGCTTTTGGGTGATTCTGAAAAGAAGTTGCAAAGGTTGGTGGACGAATTTGGAAGGGTATGTAAAAGAAGAAAATGAAAAAAAGTGAATATTGAAAAGAGCAAAGTTATGAGAGTTATAAAAAATAGGTAATGAAAGACTGGATATAAGAGTGGAAGGAGGGAGTAGGGAGGAGGTGAATGTATTCATATATTTGGGAATGGACTTGTCGGCAGGCGGGTCTATGAAAGAGGCGAACCAGAGAATTGGCGAGGACAAAAAGGTGGGTAGTGCAATGAGGTATCTGTGAAAACAAAGAACGTTATCCATGGAGGCAAAAGGGTAAAATATCTGAGAATATCGTAGTACCAACACTCTTATATGGGTGTGAAGCATGGGTTGTGAATGTTGCAGCGAGGAGGCTGGAGGCAGTGGAGATGTCTCTGAGGGCAATGTGTGGTGTAAATACTAGGAGGTACTGGGTTACTAATAATACAGAGGGCTGAGGAGAGGTTGTTGAGGTGTTTTGAACGAGTGATGTGGCTGGTGTCCCTTGTAACTGTACCAACAAAGGATTTTGTTACCACTTCAGTCTGACTTAAAAAAAAAAATGAATTTAAATCGCTGCGCGATCCAGGACAATGTATCCCCGTATACCATAACCCCAGCCCCTTCTACCTCAATGCATGCAAAATAAATCTTGCAGGGCGCTCATAAAATTATAATGAATCAAAATCTAAAAATACGTGTGTGTGTATATATTTGTATGTATACCGGTGTGTTGATGCCCACGTGTACGTATGTATATGTAGAACACTGACACGATAGTTTTTTTCAAATTAAATGTGTCATTTTGTTTTGTACTTCAGTTGATAAGTGAAAACATTTGTGTCTTGGGAAGGTTGTAAGCCGGAGATTTATTGCATTAAATTCAATAAAGTCCATTCCGTTACAGAAAGTTATCTCTGTCTGTCTGACTGACAGCCAATCCCAGTGTGCAATCTTTCTGTAGGTATTTACATCGATCAATAACACTGCTAAATGTTGTCTGTCAGACTTTGCTGACTGTCAATTACATTGCCTGAGGCTATCTCTAGTGTATGACTACGTGTGGCTGTCTGTTCCCCTCTCTCTCTCTCTCTCTCTCTCTCTCTCTCTCTCCTCTCTCTCTCTCTCTCTCTCTCTCTCTCTCTCTCTCTCTCTCCATCACCTCCCGGATGTGTCTGGCTTGGTAAAAAAATAGCTCATAAAAAAAGACACTTCCCTTCAATTAAGTTTTTCTCCCACAACAGAAGTGTCTCCCGCCAATTGATTGGAACGAGAGGGAGACAACACCAAGTTGAAGGCAGTGAGAAAACCATCACTGGTAATCAATCATTTTTTATTCACAAATTGATGAGTGAACTCTAGGACGATGACAGTCTAGATTCTACGATCTACGATTCCAGATTCTCGGTTCTAGACTCTCGATTCTAAATTTGGATTCCAGACTCTTAATTCTAGACTCTGGATTCTAGACTCTGGATTCTAGATTCTGGACTGCATACTCTGGATTATGGACTCTAGATACTAGACTCAGGATTCTAGAAAGAGATGTGGAGAAGGAGGTACAAACAGAGCTGGAAAGACCTTATCATCCGTCATCGAGGGTATCTGCTGAGAAGGTCCGACTCATCCACCTACCTAAAAAGAAGGTAAGGATGGTTATAATCATAACCATGATTTTTAAGGTGGTGGACCGGTAAGCCAGCGGAAGGCCTCGATAAGATGACCAAAAGCTCCAGTGGTGGATGATCATCATGTGTCCAAGACCCGCGTCAGGAAACACTTATCCTGTTTCCTGACAAACCTTACCTAAACTAAACAGCCACCTCGACTTCAGGACAGCAAAGAAGCAGAAGGCACTCTCCCCACCCTGTACTCCCACGCTTCCCAATCCCAGTTTCAAAAACATAAAAAAATTAAATAATTTACCAAAACAAGTAGTGGGGGGAAGACCGCATTGAACATGTACAAAAGGTGAAAATTCTACAACTACGACAACTACTACGACTGCAACAACTACGATAACTACCACCAATACTGTATTTTGCAGGTGGTCTTCAAGTACTTCCTGAGCTGACGTCACAGTTTCGGTGATATTATGGTAGCTAGTTGAGAGAGAGAGAGAGAGAGAGAGAGAGAGAGAGAGAGAGAGAGAGAGAGAGAGAGAGAGAGAGAGAGAGAGAGAGAGAGAGAGAGAGATAGAGAGAGCAGGAGGAGAATCAAAGGTCAGCTCACCACTAGGACACAGAGCGAGAAAGGCCAGGTCCCTCCCTCCCCTATACACAAACAGGCGGAAATGAGAGTGCAAATCACATCCTAATTACCCCTCCCCTCGCCTCCCCCTCCATCACCTTTCCCCCTCTCCTCCCCCCACCGTATATTGTGGTCCACTGGCGCAAGATTAATCACCCTGGTGGGGGAGGTCTACAGATCACGCGAAAATTTAAGGTCAAAGTGGCTGCAAATTTATTGATGTATTGATACGTCTGCTGGTCCAGTGTGTGTTTGTGTGTGTGTGTGTGTGTGTGTGCGTGCGTGTGTGCGTGTGTGTGTGTGTGTACGTGTGTGTGTGTGTGTGTGTGTGTGTGTGTGTGTGCGTGCGTGCGTGCGTGCGTGCATGAGCGCGCGTGTCCATACAGTATACATATATGGTCCCGGCTGACATGTAACCTTGTCATGTATGTATGTGTGTGTGTGTGTGTATTCACACAGTATTATGGTTATTTACCTGCCATTTATTCCACACACAGTTATGTACCGCTATTTTTGGCCTTTTTTATATACATTTAATATGCTAGAGTATTGGGAGAGTCACCTGTTGAAATCATCCCGGGTCATAGTGGCCGGAAATCTATTAAATACCGAAAAAAATAAACCAGGTCACTAACTCTCACAATTCTGGATTCTAGATCACAAATCATATAAATCTATTAACCGAGAATTATGCAGTACTTTATTCGCGATTTTTATTTTAGTCTATTATTTCTGTGTGAATTTTACTTAACACATGAACCACAGATATTGTTACTGTAGTTAGTGGTTCGACCTGGTCAATACCCTAGCACAAGAACCAAGTTATCCTATGATAACCAGTTATCTTATGATAACTATCTTTTGATAACCATCTATCTTATGATAACCACTCTATGATAACCAGTTATCTTATAGATAACCATTCTATGATAACCAGTTATCTTATGATAACCATCTATCGTGTGATAAACAGTTATCTTATAACCATATATTTTATGATATGGAAAAATGAAGGTAAAAGAATAATCATTATAATTAACAATAATAATGGACGCAGCAAATACTATCACTAACATACAAAACGAATTGGACTGACTTACAGCACTATTTTTGTTTTGACTAGAAAGGTAACGGACGTAGGTAAGTACATCACCCTGGTTACTAGTTACCAATACGCTAGACTAGTCAATGACACACTTGAATCATTACTAATACACTGAACCAGTTACTGATACACTGAACCAGTTACTGATACACTGAACCAGTTACTGATATACTGAACCAGTTACTGATACACTGAACCAGTTACTGATACACTGAACCAGTTACTGATACACTGAACCAGTTACTGATACACTGAACCAGTTACTGATACACTGAACCAGTTACTGATACACTCAACTAGTCACAGATACGAGTAACTAGTTAGTGATTGTCTTAACCAGTTACTGATACACTTGGACTTGCCTAGCATGGGCCAGTAGGCCTGCTGCAGTGCTCCATCTTTCCTATGTTAACTACTTACTAATGCATTCATCTAGCAGCATACTCACCCTGCTAGTTGCCGATGCGGCTAACTAGCCACACACGAATCAACTAGACTAGCAATTACCCTTCAAACAGATTACCAGCTCCATTAAGCCCTTCATAATATTCCTTTACGCTTCGCAGGCTATATTGAATTTTGAAAGCAAAATCAAAATAATATCGGGAAGTATTGCCATCACCACGGCGTTAAGGAATTACATGCTGAGAGAGCATCCAACTCTATTAATACTGCAATAACGTTGGTAGAATTACCGACAATATGTTAAGTACAACGACACATGGACAACTAACGCGACATTTTAATGCCAGAAACGTTTCGCGAAACGTTGCCACGGTAAAATGTCGCGTTAGTTGCCCATGTGTTCTTTTATCTACTAATACTGGCTGATACTTCACTGTTGATAATGACAAGTGAGATGAAGCAGAGGAGTTGATAGAGCAGATAGTGACTTTTTAGAGGCGAGGAGTCACTGAGGGAAGCCAGACACAGATGGTCCACAGAGATGTAAGGTAATATGCTCTTAATACAGGTACTCTAGTACTCTTGATACACGTACTCTAGTACTCTTAATACACGTACTCTAGTACTCTTGATACAGGTACTCTTAATACAGGTACTCTAGCACTCTTAATAATAGGTATTCCAGCACTTCAGTAAACCTCATAATAATTCAGTAAACCTCAGATAATAAGGTATATACCTTAGATTGCATATCTTAAGAGTCAAGTATACCTGAGATAGTATACCTTAGTATACATTAGATGATATACCTTAAGAATATACCCCAGACAGGGCTGAGCTTAAAAATGATCTGATGTAGGATAACACTGAGCTGTGGTAGGATAGCAGTGAGCTGTGGTAGGATAGCAGTGAGCTGTGGTAGGATAGCAGTGAGCTGTGGTAGGATAGCAGTGAGGTGAAGAAGAAAAAAAAGAAGAGGAAGGAGAAGAAGAAAAGAAAAAAAGAACAACAAGGGAGGAAATTGCTTTTAATAATAGATTTTTGTGAGTGTTTTACCGGTGATGGTAAATTTAGTGTCTTCAGTCTTCCTTCATGGCTCAAACCTTTTAATTCTGGAATCCACTAAGATGAATGTCTGTCTCTCAACTTGTTCATGGCTGGTGGAGACTTCACTTCAGTGGGAAGGATGAGAGGCTAAGTCACAGCATCACACGTTCACTCACAACATCACACGTTCAGCCGGAACTTCACACATTCAGTCGCAACTTCACACGTTCAGTCGCAACTTCACACGTTCAGTCGCAACTTCACACGTTCAGTCACAACATACAAGACTAAAACTACAACACAAAATTATACAACCATTTTCCTAAACATGAGGAGAACATCACAGAAGGCTCGTGGAACAAGTGTGATGCTCAGTATAGGCTCGTAGAACAAGTGTGGTGCTCAGTATAGGCTCGTGGAACAAGTGTGGTATTCAATATAGGCTCGTGGAATCAGTGTGGTGTTCAATATAGGCTCGTAGAACAAGTGGTGTCCAATATAGGCTCATAGAACAAGTAGTGTCCAATATAGGTTCGTGGAACAAGTGTAGTGTCCAATATAGGCTCGTGAAACAAGTGGTGTGTCTGAGTAATACTCGTAGAACATGTGAGGTGTTGTCTAGACTCGTGGAATTAGTGGGTTTCCAATTTCAATTCACAGAACCAGTGGGAGCCCCACAAACCAGAGCTGAGAACCAAAACAAAACATTGACAAACTCTCACCTCAATTTTTAAACACCATTCATTAAGTTGCCGGAAATCACTTAAGCTTCAAAACTAACTAAAATTCTTATAAATACTCTCATAAACGATCAAAGTAAAAGCAACACTCAGAGAAAGCTCACATACATCACACTGGCGTCAGTTCTAATAAACTTTCCTTTAATTTGTAGCAGCTGTCTGGTCGTGTTCACCTCCAGCCTAAAAAATGAAATCTGATGGGTGTAACAGTTGCCTTGGCAACGGGTCAGCATGCCTACTGCAGTGGTCCTCTTTTTGTATATTATAAAACAGTTCCTCTCACTCTACTCAGGCAACGTTTCTTAATTCTCTCATTCTCGCAAAAATGTAAACAAAATAATTACCTCTCCATGACTGCAATCTTCTCCTTGACGGTCATCTGGAGTGTCTTAGACGCTGGGACGTCATATGGCCCTTGCCTGTAATATCTGGCACATTCGTGTTCGTCGCTGTCAGAGATGCTGCCACAACCCTCCTCCATAACATAGCTCCCCTTCGTGTGCAAGTTACCACCCGAGGTGTTGACACATCTTCCGTCCTCCCTACGGCAATTCTGAGCATTACAAATTTCATAACCAAGAGGGTACTGACTCTCCTTGCCCTCACTTGCTGTTGATGGGACCAAGTTTGTTCTATCATCGGAGAAGTTGGGCTCTTGAAGGGAGTAGTAGGTAGGTTTGGATGGCAGTGGCTTCAGAAGCGAGGGACTGTCCTTGGAACCCTTTAAGAGACCGAAATCACTAGCAGTAAGTGTTCCTTTCCGCTGGGACACTGAAACCGAGACGTCATAATATGTTTCAGGATCATCAGGTCTACTGCGGTTCTTCTTCGGCAAAGGTGGTCTTATCGATTCATAAGCGTTATCATCTTCAGTATTTTCAGCACTGGATGGATAAGGCGAATCGTGGATGCTGTTAGCATATATGATGTCCTGCAGAGTAGCCAGCGCTTCATTCTCCTCGTAGCTGGTGACAGAGGCTTCGTACATCTCGTTTCCAAGACTGCGCCTTGCGAGTCTATACGAGACCTGCGGCTTGATGCCCAACTCGGGAGGCGGCGCATCCGAAGGAAAGGCAGTAATGGACCTCATAGACTTTCTGTTTTTGGCTTTGAAAGACCCGGACGAACCTCTTTGTATGGTTCGTCTAAGGACGGTACCTTTAGAGAGAGAGTCTATACTGAAGACGTCGCTCTCCCTGGATGATGGGAGAGTTTTGAGTGACTTCCTGAGGGTGCCACCTCTCTTCCCTCCATCATGGGTGTAATAACTGGAGTAGTACCCAGGCTTAACCGATGTGAAGATCTCGCGATGGATACACACGCCATTACACGACTTATTTTTGTAATTACAGAGGTAACATTCTCCGTGTCTGAAGGAATGTGCCCTCTGTAGGTTCCTCAGAGCATCAGCGACAAGTAACCCTGGTCGCCTAGGGGCAGCAGGGGACTTCTGCCCCCTCTCCCTGCTGCCCCTCTTGGTAGAGAAAAGGGAGGAGTAGCGGCTAGCGGAGAGGAGGCTAGCTCGCTTCTTCCTGTGGAGGGAGACATCTCCGAGACCTCCTACAGCTGCCAGGTCCACCACGTTGACGCAAGTGTTGCTTGAGACGCTGAGCAGGCAGCCCATGAGGGGAGTGAGGCGAGGCTTCAGCAACAGTGAGTGATAAGTGCAGGGTCATAGCCACCTCTACCCCGGCCTCATGCATTACACACAACCCCATAGGTCTATCCTCCCATGCCGACCAATTACAACAAATGACACAGATCAGATATACTTTTACAAATGTATGCTTGTAAAATTATGTCATGTGAATAATTATTTTTCAGTGTCCACTTTTCTCACTTTACTCAAAACAATACGCAGAATAACACAAAGAGTGAAGACCAAGTGTAATCTGCGAGGCAGGTGACTCGTGGGATGAGTCAATCACCAGGTGCATCAGCCTGGGTTCACGGCTTCCTCTCAGGACAGGTGAGAGATGCTGTTCCAGACCACGATGGTGCGTGAGGCAGGGAGTGTGGGGCACCTCTCTGGAATGGAGTTAATAGGGAGGGAAGGCAGGGAGCACTCTATTGGGGTACTAATGGGAGGGATGGGAGGGGGAGCAGCGGTGGGCTTGGTCTGATGGGGGCAGTGTTGAGGGTGAGAGGAAGTGCTGAACTGTCGGGATCTTTGACTCCCGATTCTCTAATATCTAGTAATTCAGATTGTCTTCCCGTCGTCCTTGAAGGTGTGATGCACTTTTTTTTTTTAATTGCGAAGTCATCCAGTCATCCACATTCTGCATGAATGATAATGACAATGGCAACCAAGCATCTCAAGTATATATTTATCATGTGACTGAACTAGTAAAACTGCTGCAAAAACATTAAAACATTTCTTATCGTTCTCATCTACTGATATTAAGTTTATGTGGGTGTGACTCAAGAGGTACTTTTCACTAGGTGTCAAGAAGCAGAGGGTTCAACAATAGAGTAGCTCAAACAAACAAAAAGTCTGCGAGGAATGTGTGGAGAGCAATGTTTTCCTGACCACTGCTGACAAGGCTGTGGGCGGCGGAACAGTTGCAGGCGACAGATGTGCGTCTATCAGGTACTACCGTAAATGTTTTTATTGCCTGGCTGTTGCTGCTGTTTGAGGTGGGGTCTGGCTTCTCCTTGAAGAACAGTGAATTGCCAGCGCCTAATTGATGTGCTGCATCAAAGCTATCCTCTGGTCACTCTGCCTTGACATACACCAACTACTATACACAATGCCAGGTCTGTTTTGCAACACTCAAACAAAATACGTCGCGAAGGCATTAATTTTCCAAGAGTCTTTCATTAAATTAATTTGCTTTCTGAACACAATGGATTTTTTTTCTTACGAAATACACTGACCAATGGTTCAAGTTGTGTTCTTTAACGGTAGTGGAACAGACCGGTCTGAGGACGCAGGGGTGTGTGTGTTAATTCTCCATCTGTTGGCGTAACACTTCCTCCTGACGGTGGATCGCTGACGTCTCAACCCTGGCAGGAAGCGACGAGGATGATCCCGTTTATTATCACAAAAGCACAACACAGTTCGAATTAGTCATCAAGATAACTTTCAATATTTTATATTTTTCTTAAAATAAAGTGAAAAGTCGTGGTGAAACACGTGGAATTAAACACGTGTTTTAAGGATGCACTGTAAATCATCTTTGAATATCAGAACCACATGATGGACGGTCAGGACTCACGCCCCTCATGAAACGATTGCAAATTGTCACAAAAAACTCGCTTAATAATTCTCGGTGCCTATAAGAAAAACTGGTCCAATTTAACAGTCGCACCACAGCTTACATAAAAAAAACATCCATTGATCTCACGGCATGAGATGATCACCCCTCTGAAGATCACTTGACTGAGGCAGTACACACTGAGCACAGGTGTGATCTCTGGCTGAACCAGGGTGTGCAAAGTAAACAAGATAAGGTGTGGAGGATGCTGGCACCTGGTGAGGCAGGAGTGTGGGAGCTGCACACTACCTCACACCTCAACCTGCACATCCCTACTGAACCTCCAAGTTCACCGACCACCGCCACTACCCGCCCGCCGACACACACCCACACCACCCACCACCACACCACCCATCACCACACCACCTACCACCACACCACCACCACACCACCCAACACCACACCACCCACCAATGCACAACCCACCACCATATCACCACACCACCACCATACTACACCACCACCCACCAAAACACCACCACCACCACTACACCAACACCACCACCACCCACTACCACACCACCAAACCACTCACCACCACCCACCACTCACCAACACCACCACACCACCCACTACCACACCACCAAACCACTCACCACCACCCACCACTACAACATCACTATCCACCACCACCACACCACCTAGAACCATCTGATAAGAACCATCTACTGAGAACCATCTATTGAGAGCCATCTGCTGAGAACCATCTATTGAGAGCCATCTGCTGAGAACCATCTATTGAGAGTCATCTGCTGAGAACCATCTATTGAGAGCCATCTGCTGAGATGTCTCCATGAGCAGCAGCTAATAACCTTGACAGCGGGCAAGATATCTTGATCCAAGGAACTGGAACTCTCCCCTTCCCTTCCTCGGATCAATCCTGATTACCTCCCATTCCACATGCGGTGAATAACCCCTACGATTTTAGCGCTTTCCAGCGAATAACAACAACAATAATAGTAATAATAATAATAATTACAATAATCAACATAATAATAATAATAATAATAATAATAATAATAATAACTACATGATGATAATGATGATGACAATAATAACAATGGTATTGGTAACGACGATGATGATTCTTTCTTCAGCTTCATTCATGAGATGAATGAAGTGGTTATACTGTGTTTGTTTCATTCACACCTTCATTCCCGGCTGACAGCTGTACTTCCCTCCCTATCTCCTCCCTCCCTATCACCCTCCCTATCACCCTCCTTATCACCTTTGTCCAGCACTCTCCCTTCCTTTTTTAGTTAACACCACCATTCCTCCCTTCTTCCTCTCCAACACTGTTATCAACACCACCATTCCTCTCTTCTCCCTCTCCAACACCGCTATCAACACCACCATTCCTCCCTTCTCCCTCTCCAACACCGCTATCAACACCACCATTCCTTCCTTGTCCCTCTCCAACACCGCTATCAACACCACCATTCCTTCCTTCTCCCTCTCCAACACCGCTATCAACACCACCATTCCTTCCTTCTCCCTCTCCAACACCGCTATCAACACCAAAATTCCTTCTCCCTCTCCAACACCGCTATCAACACCACCATTCTTTCCCCCTCTCCAACACCACTATCAACACCACCATTCCTCCCTTCTCCAACACCAAATTCTTTTGATTACAATTGAAAAACTAGCTTTTCCGTGCAGGAATTTTTGGCAGCTCGCTAAAAAAAAGGCCTTTTATTATTTTATTAATACAGCTGTACTTTAGTATTATATTAAGCTTTCCTTTACTATTTTATTAATAAAAATTAATATAACATTTACTGAGACACTTGTATTATAGCATCTTTAAGTCAGAAACGTGTCGCCTGCGCAGTAGACTTGATGTACGTGAATGGTAGACAATACGGAGAAGATGAAAAATTAGACACATGTGTAACATCTGGGTCTCTATATTTGTAGACGTTCCGCCATCCAGTGGCTTTATCAGTACAATACAAGAACATAATGTGGAGAATTATATACAAAAGATGAGGTAATCAGTCCCTCAGCCAAGGGTGGGGGACTGATTACCTCAGTCTTCACATTATGTCCTTGGCGAAACGTCTACAAATAAAGAAACCCAGACGTTGCACATGTGTCTAATTCTTCTTCTTCACTTGACTACAGAAGAACTAAAATACCGTAGACATTTTAAGAAGAGACTGAAGTGTTGAATTCTTCAGTCTTGATGGAGGTGGGGAAGTAATTTTGAAGTGTTCTATTAAGAGTGAGGGACTGAACACCTCGGACTCGTCTTCAAAAGTCCACAATACTTCAGTCACCTCTGTATTCGACTGAAGAAGCCTGCTGCGCAGTAGAAAAGTTTCTGAAATATAAATACTCAAACACTGTACAAGTGTCATATTCATCTACCCACAAGTCCTCTGCCGTGAAGGAGGAATCGAACCCTCGAACACTCCCACTTGAAGTGCACAGAAGAGCATGAGAAAAGAACAGAACATCAGGACCATACTAGGCAGGTCCAATGAACAATCTTGGAAGACAAAGTCACAAGGAAAACAAAATAATAGGAAAAAGCTAACCTAACCTAACCTAACCTAACCTAACCTAACCTAACCAAAATACTGATTTTCTTTTCCTTTGAGCTTCATTGTCACTCACATCCATCCCATATATATATATATATATATATATATATATATATATATATATATATATATATATATATATATATATATATATATATATATATATATATATTAGACAAAGCCCTACACAGAGCGAAACACTCTTAATAAATGAATGTCTGTAGAGACCTATAATACTACCCCACATGTATTAAGGAAGCACAGAACAGCACTAACACTGCCGATGGTGTCTACCAGCAACAACAAAGAGCGAGATGTAGATAAATGGTTCGGAGAACCGACACGAGGATTAATTAAAACACTTGTGCAAAGTTTGGGTATCTTCACTGAGGAAACGTTTCGCCAACCAGTGGCTTCTTCACTGAGGAAGCCAGTGGCTGGCGAAACGCTTCCACAATAACGATACCCAAGTGTGCCATACGTGTCTAATTCACGAAACATTGAGAAGATTCACAAAGAACTGGATTTTTTTTTAATTTACGAGGTTGCAATGTTTTTCTTGCCTGACGAGGTTAAGAGACTCTCTTCGTTTACCTTTGGTGGAGACAACAAAGCGCTGCTCGTTTCAAAAGTGTTTCCTGAAGGCTAATGAGATGCATCGCGTTGAATATTCAACGAAGGAAGTGTGCTACGGAGGGTCCGCTGATGGCCGCCACCGTCATGTGTGGGAGAAGACACAAACAATGACAAACCAGTTACGGGGAGAATTTTTTTTTTTTTTAAATCGTGAGCTTGCACTAATGCAAGTTTAGGATTCCACTCGCTTGCTCCAAGGCCTGAAGACTGACGTTCAACAAATCGAAAAAAATTATTATTTGTAAACCAAAAAATAGGACAAAAATCAAGTCCAATTAAAATTTTAATCTTTTTTTTTCAACAATGAGTCAACAGTGTCTTTTAAAATTGCAACGAAATCTTTGTGTTCGTTTTTTGGGAGGGATTTTCTCCCGCTAATCTTTGTGTCAAATTGTAAACTAGCCTGGTTAAACTGAGTCATAATGCAAATTATTCTCGTTAAACATACTGCCAATTACCTTCATTAAACTGTGTCACATTGCAAACTATCCTCGTTTAAACTTTCAATGCGATTACAAACGTTCATTTTTCGACGTTCCCGATAAACTAAGAAATACTACATTTTCTTGTTACGTTAAGCAAGGCGTCATAACCCTACAAGAAGTTATAGTTACCCACGAACAAACAAATTAAACGACTCGTTAGGAAACGCGGAACGAGAAGTTTTAAAATCCACACGTGAGGCTGGAGGTAATGGGGGGTATTGAGGGGTAGTTAGGGGAAGTAGGGGAATAGTTGGGAGTAGTAGGGGATAGTTGGGGGAAGTAGGGGGGTAGTGGGCGGGGAGTTTGGACTCGTTGAAACCGATTCTTCTCTGGAAGGGTCATTAAAGACGCATGACACATGTTCTAAGAGATTCGAGTAAAGACGAGGCGCATGTATCTTGAGATGTATATACATGTACCCGTGAACAAGAATTAGACACATGTGCAACATCTGGGGTATCTTTATTTGTAGACGTTTCTCCGACCAGTGGTTTTATCAGTACGACACAAGGAATAATGTGAAGTAGAACTATATACAAAAGATGAGGTAATCAGTCCCTCATCTTTGGAATATACTTCAACTTCACATTATGTCCTTGTATTGATAAAGCCACTGGAGGGCGAAACGTCTACAAATAAAGGTCCCCAGATGTTGCACATGTGTCTAATTTCTCATCTTAACGGCATACCATTCGTGTACATATACATGTGTATATACAGCGCTGATCTCAGTGTATAGACATTAAGAGAGACACACTTCATAGGATACATATAGTGTATCCTCTTGAAAGTGCTTTCTCCCAAGTGAGTTAGTAGAGGACATTAGAGGAGACCACAGCACAGCTTCAAGTATCAACCATCACGAAATTAATAACACCAACAGTAAATCTCCCTCAAATCATGTTTGAATTCCACAACTTTCGTAAATGCCGAGTTATTAAGTATATATATATATATATATATATATATATATATATATATATATATATATATATATATATATATATATATATATATATATATATATATATATGTCGTGCCGAATAGGTAAAACTTGCTATTTTGGATTAAAGAGCAACGCTCTTCCTGCCGAATAGGACAAGGGAAAATTTGTGTATGCAATAATTTCGCAAAAATCATTCTGAACCAAACGAAAAAAATATATTTCATTCTTTGTTTATTATTAAATTACTGTAAACTTATCTAAAATATATTTAGTTGGATTAGGCTAAATTAAATTTCGCTTGTTATAATAAGGTTAAGTTACTTTTCTAAGGTTCTTTTGGTACAAAATTAATAATTTTTACATTAATATAAATGAAAAAAATATATCTTTAAACTTACATCCGGTGTCAGACTTCCTGTGTGTCAACGAGTGTAGTTGACACAGAAAGCCAGCGGAAGGCCTCGATCAGATGACCAAACGCTCCAGTTGTGGGTCATCATATGACTAAGACTCGCGTCAGGAAACATTTGTCCTGTTTCCTGACAAACCTAACCTAACCTAACCTATGTAGATGAATGGTTCAGAGAACCGACAAGTTGTTAAATTAGACACATATGCAACACTTGGGTATCTTTATTGAGGAAACGTTTCGCCACACAGTGGCTTCATCAGTCCAATACAAAGAAGAAAGTAGTAATAAAAGGAGGAGTTTGAGGTAATCAGTCCCTCGGCCTGGAGTCGATGTGTTCAGTCCATCAATCTTGAAGAAAATACAACATAAGGCAAATAGAAGTTGGTTATATACTGTAGACAGGTGAGATGAAGCAGGAGGAGGCAGGTCATAGTGGTATCATCCACTAGTCGAAGTAAGTCCTTGTCCAAAGGTTTGAACAAATGTTGAAGAATCCAGGCCGAGGGACTGATTACCTCAAACTCCTCCTTTTATTACTACTTTCTTCTTTGTATTGGACTGATGAAGCCACTGTGTGGCGAAACGTTTCCTCAATAAAGATACCCAAGTGTTGCATATGTGTCTAATTTAACAACTTGTCGGTTCTCTGAACCATTCATCTACATCCTGTCTGACACAGCAACTTCTTGGGATCTTGATACAAAGGGATTCTTCAACATTTGTCCAAACCTTTGGACAAGGACTTACTTCGACTAGTGGATGATACCACTATGACCCGCCTCCTCCTGCTTCATCTCACCTGTCTACAGTATATAAGCAACTTCTATTTGCCTTATGTTGTATTTTCTTCAAGATTGATGGACTGAACACATCGACTCCAGGCCGAGGGACTGATTACCTCAAACTCCTCCTTTTATTACTACTTTCTTCTTTGTATTGGACTGATGAAGCCACTGTGTGGCGAAACGTTTCCTCAATAAAGATACCCAAGTGTTGCATATGTGTCTAATTTAACCTAACCTAACCTAAACCTCGTGTAAATGAATCCCGAGACACACGGGTGTCTGCTTTTGTTCATCGTGTGCGCTTTTGTTCGTGTGCGCTTTTGTTCGTGTACGCCTTTGTTCTTGTGCTTACCCACTAATTACATAAACAAAAGTAGATCAGCACAAGTTATACACTTAGAAATTAAATCAATACAAACCTTACCGTGTTCAGTAAAAACAGTAACATAAAAACAATATTATTACCACTACTACTACTATTACTGCTACCACCATCACTACTACTACTACTACTACTACTGCTGCTATTATTATTGTAATATATTTTATATATCAAAAAAATATCTGCAATAATCGAAAAGGATACGAGAACGATAAAGTTGAGAGTTTTATTATGCAGCAGTAGGATTCACGACCCTACGGTGTTCCAAGTGAAGGAAGTAATAAGTACACAACCCGCACTTCAGGCTTTCTTTTAATATCAAACTGGCACTCTTTACTGGCACTGACAGCTTAAAGGCTCGAGCCTCCGTCCCTTGACACAAACACGCTGCTCACGTCTTCACTCATTTCCCACAAAATACATTTGAGGGATGGGAGTTATTTCTCATGCCAAATGTTACGTTCCTAGTTGCTGCCTACAGTTTCTCACTATGCTGTGCCAAGCTAGCTTATAAAATGCTATGCAATGCCATGCAATGTTATGGTCTACGCAGGATCACTTAAGCCTTCCTAAAGACGCCTCCATACGCCAACTGCGTTGCACCTGCTGCTGTTACGTCACGTAAGAACACACAACTGGACTTTGCAACTAGCGGGACTCACTATTTGCCTCCATTATAATTCATTATTATTATTACATTAATGAGGAGAAAGTGAACTCGTAAGGATTAGACATCAACTGGGGATTGAAAGGTAACAAAGTTTGATTCGAAGAAAGGGATGGGTAGCTCTTATACTTGGATCAAGATAAGTTTCCCAGCATCAAGGTAATCCCTCCTCCACCTCCGTCAAAGATAATACGAGAGATGATCATGATAACCCGTACAACAATACAGTGGTAAATTACTGGGTGTTGAGAGCGCGACTCAGCGGTTGTCTACGTCAAGTGTTCAATCCTTTCTTAGTAAAATGATCAACTTTTAAAGGTGTAGGATAGAAACCTGGCTCGAGACGGTGTCTTCAAGGTATACCTGGATGAGTATACCTGGAGGGTGTTACGGGGGTTAACGCCCCCCGGGGTCCATGACCAGGATTCATGCGTGGAGAAAATGTACAAACTGTATGTCTGAGAGGTGTATGTCTTTCATTGTATACCCTGAGAGGTGTTTGTCTTACCCTGAGAGGTGTATGTCTTTCATTGTATACCCTGAGAGGTGTTTGTCTTACCCTGAGAGGTGTATGTCTTTCATTGTACACACGCTGAGACTTTAATCATTATTTTAGGGGTTATAATAGTGTTCTTGTCTGGTGGTCAACAAGTTACCAGGAAGCTTAATGACCTTGTGTAGTCGATAGACTTTAAACCCAATTAACCAACCAACCAAATCTGTCGCCTCGGTTAATTTTGACTTAAAATTCCACTGATTTTACGATTTTTTTTTTATAATCGCTAGTATCATGTCGAAAAATTCTCCCAAGAGAGTAAAGTATATATATGAATGGTAGAATATAAAGACAAGAATATGGATAACTTAAGTGTAATATACACTTGTCAATGCTCAATAATAATCTACGTGTGTGATAAATTGTTTCGAAAACCGACAAGTTGAAGAATTTAGACACTTATGCAAGGTGTAAGGAGAGGAGGAGTTTGAGGTAATCAGTCCCTCGGCCTGGAGTCGATGTGTTGAGTCCATCAATGTTGTAGAAAGTCACTTTCTACAAGATTGATGGACCGAACACATCGACTCCAGGCTTGATTACCTCAAACTCCTCCTCTCCTTACACCTTCCTGATTTGTATTGGACTGATGAAGCCACCGTGTGGCGAAACGTTTCTTCAATAAAGATTCACATATGTTGCATAAGTGTCTCAATTCTTCAATACTCCACCTGGTGACAGAAACTCAGGAGATTAATTGATCTGTATATTTCGATCCCCTTCTGGGGTCCTGAACAAGAAGCTCCGCTCAGCAAGGACTTGATGGATTGACGAAGTCTCTGGTGGTCGAGACGTCTTCACAATCAATGCCACAGACCGCATAGCTTGTCTTAAGTCACATAATAGGGTAAAAAGTTATGCATTACATACCGTCATATATGATACCCATACACCTTCCCTCACCCCTCAGTCTCTGTTACATCCCCTACCCCTCTCTCTCCTCCCTACTCATCTCCCATCTTTACTCATTTTCATCATTCCGGCCTCATACTCACGGCTCCGGTCACTTTCCCTCATCATCCCATTACTCCATCTCTTTTCTATGCACGTATTTTCTCCATCTTTGCCATTTCTCTTCAAACCTCTACTCCTTCTCATTGTACTTATGTCCCTCCATCCATCCCAATTCCATCTCATTACTCGATGCACCATCTCCCGTCACTCCTCTCCGTTAATTACTACCCATTAAATAGTCGAAATCAGGAATTTAGTGATTAGTGGAGATGGTGTGTGGGTGAGGGAAGTAGGTAGAGAGAGAGGGAAAGAGAAGAAAGTAGGGAGGGAAAAGAAGTAAGGAAGAAGGGAGGGAGAACAAGAGGGAAGGTGGGAGGATGGAACAAAGAAGCTTGAGACTACAGGAGATGGGGGTGAAGGGAAGTGGGTGATAAAGAATGTATATAATAAAAAAAAATTATAATTAAAAAAAGAGGCAACTGGAGGTTGACAGGATGGAAAAGACACAATAATAACTAGAGATAAGAAAAAAACGAAAAGAAAAGGAGGAACAAACGGATGAGGAAGAATGAACAGAACCAACTTAAGATGAAGCGGTGAAAAGAATGAGTGAAAAATCCTATACAAAGGAGGACACTAATGAGGACAAAGAACACTAACGAGGACAAAGAACACTAACGAGGACAAAGAACACTAACGAGGACAAAGAACACTAACGAGGACAAAGAACACTAACGAGGACAAAGAACACTAACGAGGACAAAGAACACTAACGAGGACAAAGAAGAACACTAATGAGGACAAAGAACACTAACGAGGACAAAGAACACTAACGAGGACAAAGAACACTAACGAGGACAAAGAACACTAACGAGGACAAAGAAGCACTAACGAGGACAAAGAACACAGAGGACAAAGAACACTAACGAGGACAAAGAACACTAACGAGGACAAAGAACACTAATGAGGACAAGAACACTAAGAGGACAAAGAACACTAACGAGGACAAAGAACACTAATGAGGACAAAGAACACTAACGAGGACAAAGAACACTAATGAGGACAAAGAACACTAATGAGGACAAAGAACACTAATGAGGACAAAGAACACTAACGAGGACAAAGAACACTAACGAGGACAAAGAACACTAACGAGGACAAAGAACACTAATGAGGACAAAGAACACTAATGAGGACAAAGAACACTAACGAGGACAAAGAACACTAATGAGGACAAAGAACACTAACGAGGACAAAGAACACTAACGAGGACAAAGAACACTAATGAGGACAAAGAACACTAACGAGGACAAAGAACACTAACGAGGACAAAGAACACTAATGAGGACAAAGAACACTAATGAGGACAAAGAACACTAACGAGGACAAAGAACACTAAGAGGACAAAGAACACTAACTGAGGACAAAGAACAAACACTAACGAGGACAAGAAGAACACTAATGAGGACAAAGAACACTAACGAGGACAAAGAACACTAATGAGGACAAAGAACACTAACGAGGACAAAGAACACTAATGAGGACAAAGAACACTAATGAGGACAAAGAACACTAATGAGGACAAAGAACACTAACGAGGACAAAGAACACTAATGAGGACAAAGAACACTAACGAGGACAAAGAACACTAACGAGGACAAAGAACACTAACGAGGACAAAGAACACTAACGAGGACAAAGAACACTAACGAGGACAAAGAACATTAATGAGGACAAAGAACACTAATGAGGACAAAGAACACTAACGAGGACAAAGAACACTAACGAGGACAAAGAACACTAATGAGGACAAAGAACACTAATGAGGACAAAGAACACTAATGAGGACAAAGAACACTAATGAGGACAAAGAACACTAACGAGGACAAAGAACACTAATGAGGACAAAGAACACTAATGAGGACAAAGAACACTGAGGACAAAGAACACTAACGAGGACAAAGAACACTAACGAGGACAAAGAACACTAATGAGGACAAAGAACACTAATGAGGACAAAGAAGAACACTAATGAGGACAAAGAACACTAACGAGGACAAAGAACACTAACGAGGACAAAGAAGAACACTAACGAGGACAAAGAACACTAATGAGGACAAAGAACACTAACGAAGACAAAGAACACTAACGAGGACAAAGAACACTAACGAGGACAAAGAAGAACACTAATGAGGACAAAGAACACTAATGAGGACAAAGAACACTAATGAGGACAAAGAACACTAACGAGGACAAAGAACACTAATGAGGACAAAGAACACTAACGAGGACAAAGAACACTAACGAGGACAAAGAACACTAATGAGGACAAAGAACACTAACGAGGACAAAGAACACTAACGAGGACAAAGAACACTAACGAGGACAAAGAACACTAACGAGGACAAAGAACACTAACGAGGACAAAGAACACTAACGAGGACAAAGAACACTAATGAGCACAAAGAAGAACGCCACGAAGGGAGGGTGGGGTGGAGTGTTAACTGTATGAAAAATACACCTTGTAAACTCAACCATGAAGGAGGGAGGGAAGAGGGAGAGAAGGAGATGGAGAAAGGGAGGGAGGAAGAAACACACTCCGTAAACCCATCCATTTGAGGCACTAAAACCTAAACCACGTAAACACATACACACACACACACGCACGCGCGCGCGCGTAACAATGTTAAAAACATACGTATAAACAACACGATGATTTTTTTAGGTTGTTACCAAATCTTGTTTTGTTTCGTCCTTGTCGTCATCTTGGAACCGTTGCTTGTGTTGAAGTGAAGGCTGAGCTGACGTGCTAACGTGCTGACAGCCTGGAGTGACAGTCACCAACCAGCAACAAGGAAAAAGTATTGAAAAATAACGTGCGAGCTATTTTCCCATTAAGGCAAATCAGGCACAGTGCGAGACTGTCTCCAATACAGAATAACACTTGTAGAAAATTACACTCTGGATGTGCCAAAGAAAACAAATCGCTACAAATATTTAAACTCCAGGATCGAAACATTCTGAAAATCAATGGAAGCTTGTTAAACGCTTTGCACTCTGGTCGTGTGTGTCCTCGACGACGATTTAAATGTCGAGAGTTTGTTACCTGTTTTCATACATATAATTAATAGAGAGAAATAACAGGAAATTGACTTTTCTTGACGTCTGAATGTGCGTAGTAACGGTGGTAAGATATAAGTGACTACTAGTAATATTAATAAAAGGAATCTGGATGTTCTATCACTAAGAAACACTAAGTTAAAAGAGGTGGGATAATTTAAAGGAGTTAAAGGAATCAAGTCAGGAAAATCTTGAAGGTGGAGATATACAACGTGTAGCGGCAGTGTTGACCTGTGCGAAGAAAACTGGGGAATAAATGCACTTAAGTGAACGAAGAATGGTATATACGGATCTCAATAACATAGTGAAAAGGGAAGCTGCTGGAAGGCCAATCAGGTGTCGGAACCTCCGAGTGGAAATAAATGGTATAAAATACCGACACAATGGAAAAATAAACACATAAGCAGTATAATGTGATCCTTTATTGACAACGTTTCGCCCACAGTGGGCTTTTTCTACCCAGGTAGATCTGTTTGTGACTTGATAAAGCCCACTGTGTGGGCGAAAAGTTGTCAATAAAGGATCACATTATAGTGTTTATGTGTTTATTTCTCCACTGTCACTGGTGTTCAGTTTTGTGAGTGAATGACCACAAAAGCAACAACCTAAATTACTGCTGTACATTATTTAACTAGCGGAAAGTTGGATCAACTTCCAAGATCTATTATAAGCCTCTAAACTAACTTTTAAAATTAGCATCATTCGCGGGAAAAACTCTGGGTTTCAACACTAGTCGCCCAAGCAGCACCGAGAGAACACTCACAATCTGCTGATTTTGTTACCAAAAAATGCTGCTGAACCCAGCAGACCCAAAGCCTTGTATGGGCCAGTAGCCTCCTTCAGTGTTCCTCCCTTCTTATGTATACAGAGATCTCAGAATGAATTGATTTATCCTACACTACACTTCTTCTCTTGGGCGTAAAAGCAAAAACTGTGTACAAGCTGAAGCCATACGTTTAAAAACACAGAGAAAGCTGGTTCAGTGACAGCGTACAGAGCGAGCAAGTATTACCGCAAGTCAGACGATGGCTCATGCGTACATCAACACGGTCTTACGCAAATGCATACACGAGGAAATCTGATCTCAGAATCACCTTTAGAAATTTCAATAAACAGTCGTTTAGGACACTGTATACGTAGTATATGAGGCTTATTTTAGAATATGTAGCACCAACATGGGGTCTATATCACAGGAAGAACACTCAAGCAAGCAAAGGTTTAGAATTCTATAACTACACTGATACTAAAACTTAAGAGGTTTTAACTACTAAAAAGAGAAGAGAAGGGATCGAACGAACAACCTTGGAATTAATAAGAACCAAGGGAGAAATGGAAACGACGTACAAAATACTCAGGCACTTAGACAGATTATCATCACATTTTTTTTGCGAAATGTTAATTGCATGGGGATTAATCAGCGCCAGGAGTGATGCAGTCTCGATCATGCAAACTTGAAGCAAAACAATGTACATGAATACGAGGCAAAACAAGATTACTACTGCCGTTAAAAAAGTAAGTTTCGACACGACGTATAAAAACTATTATTGTGACCGTGAACAAACCATCATCGTGGCAGCTATTGTTGTGCTGGACATGAAACGAATAAATTCGACCAGGTGAGTGTTGACTGTGTCAACACTGATGATGACCCAGGTACACTGCTGCACACTCACCTACTGGAGGCTGATGCCCGGTAACTATGCTTACACACGCACTATACACACGATACTGGAGGACAGGAAGGATAGGGGGAACATGATAACAAGAGAAATTAACAAGGTGGATAGGGACAGGATATTTCAGACATGGGACACAGCAACAAGGGGTCACAACTGGAAGTTGAAGACTTAGACGAGTCACAGGGATATTAGGAAGTATTTCTTCAGCCATAGAGCTGTCAGGAAATGAAATAATTTGGAGAGTGATGTAGTGGAGGCAGGATCCATACACAGCTTTAAGCAAGAGAGGATAAAGCTCATGGAGCAAGGAGAGAGTGGATCTAGTAGCGACCAGCGAAGAGGAGGGGCCGCCAGGAGATGTGAATCGACCCTGAAACCACAAACAGGTGAGTACACGATCAATCAATCAAAATCAAACACGTGAAGTAACTCGAAAGTGACTAAAGGTTTGCAACCAGACTAGTACCAGACCTGAACGTAACGCTCTATGAGGAGTGTTTAACCTTGCAGAGAAGGACAGTCGGAGATATGATGACGACATACAAAATCCTAAAGGAAAATAACAGGGCAGATATGGACAGACTGTTCGAATTAAGAGGACCAGGATCAAGACGACACAGGTGGAAGCTAAAGAGAAGGACGACCCATAGAGATGTAAGGAAATATTTCTTTGGTCTCAGGCAGGATGAAAAGTGGGGTGACTTGGACGAGGCAGTGGTGGAGGTAAACACAGTACACAGCTTGAAGAGTAGATGTGATAAAATCCATGAGGTCAGACTTCAGTGATGCTGATCAATCTAGGCGGCTGGGTCGGGAGCTGAATCTCGACCCACCCGATGCTAAGAGACGGATTTATTATTATTATTATTATTATTATTATTATTATTATTATTATTATTATTATTATTATTATTATTTCATCATCATCATCATTGTGTTCGTAAGGAAGCCATAAAGATGCTGGGGTTACACAATGTTTGGGAAACAGATGATTCAAGAAACAGAAGAGTAACTCTTATTCCTTGGATCAAGAGCCCTTCACCAGCAACAGAGTACACCCCTGGGTGGTGTACCCTCCCCAGACTTGTAAGGCAGACGATGGCACTCACACTGGTAGTGTTATCACGAGCCCCACTAGCAACGCCAGTCATGGTAGGCACTACCAACCAGACACCCAATGGAAATAAGTCACTTTGACTTTTTTGGGTTATCCTGGGTAATTTACACATATGCTGCTATGTATGATAATCTATGTAACTGTATTTATGTATACCTGAATAAACTTACTTACCCACCGTGTCACGTTGTTAGTGGAGTCATGAACCACATTGATCAAGCCAGGATAAACTAGTCTGTTGCCACCAACAGCCTGACGGATCATAGCCTCCGCTACTCCTTGCTCTGAATACCCCTCACGGGTTAAGTAAGTAAATTTAGGTACAGTACACAAATATCATAAATAGTAACATATGTTTAAATTTCCTCGGATAGCCTAAAAAAAGTCAGAGTGACTTATTTCCATTGGGGGTTTGGCTTATCAAATAATAATAATAATATAATAATAATAATATAATAATAATAATATAATAATAATAATATAATAATAATAATATAATAATAATAATATAATAATAATAATATAATAATAATAATATAGGTCGATCACCATGCCCAGCCCTTCTAGGGCAGGGTAGGTGCCAAGGCTGGAGCTTGCTACCATCTGCGGCTCGCAAGCCTGTCCTTCATGTCAGCCTCCTTGGGGCGGGGAAGGTGGCAGACCAGAGGGGCCTAGCATCTATCTACCTACGTGCTTGTGGGCGAATATGACTAGGCCTGGGACCAGTTGGTCCCACTGCTGAGGGGTATCCCCTCCCATGGGAGACTTCGGTCTCTGCTACTCCCACGCCAGGGAGCCGGAGCCGGGTCGCCATCTGGTAAAGACCCGGGCCGGGAGATTTCCCGGTGAATCAACACCTCCAATAATAATATAATATAATAATAATAATAATTTACTTCATCATGATGCAATGTTTGCACAGAGATGGGTGACATTTGTACATGCAGAAAGGTATACAGGGCATCTCGGGTAAAAATATAATAAGCACGTGTCTTTCTATTTGCTGTCCCAGTTACCAGCAGTAAATAGGTATTTATCTGGGAGTTTGTCGATTGTTGTGGGTCGTCTCGTGGAAGAGGCGCTTAATAATGAAAGTAATGGACGTCTGCCAAACTGCTTGGCTTTCCTAGGTTACCCTTGGGGACCCACCCCAATGGAAATAAATCACTCTGTCTGACTTTTTAGGGTTATCCTAGGTTTTCTACATATATACTGCTATGTATGACAATCTATGTAAATGTATTTGTGTATACCTGAATAAACGTACTTACAATTGTCAGTCAGAATACAGTCATCCTCTTCTTCTTTGTCTAAGGCTGATCGAAACAGCAATAGTGGTGTATGAAGCAATGATAAGACTGTGGAAAAACTGTTTCAAGCACTGAAACACTATATGTTACTATGTATGATAACTGTAATCACCTAAATTTACAAAACTGTACTTATGTGTACCTGTACCTAAATAAACATACTTACATGCTATGAAAATATTGGTTAGCCCAACAATAGAATCTGTTTTCTGTGAGCCAACGAAAACCGGGGAAGAATGGCATAGCGACCCCAAACTGAACCATATAAACTCAGACGAGAAAAATACGAGTTAAGTTTATTTAGGTACAGGTACACATAAGTACAATTATCATACATAGTAACTTAGGTGTAAATGACCTAGGATGACCCCCAAAAGTCAGACAAAGTGACTTATTTTCACTGGGGTCCTTGACGCAGTTAACTTTAAGTAAACCACATAAGGCAGTGAATCTCAAACTAGGGATAAATTTACCAATTGGGGGTAAAAAATTACATGGTATAGGGGTAAATATTTGATGTACCTGATAATTGAATAATAATTCAATTAAATTTCATTTTGTAAAATGTGTGTATGTGTGTGTGTGTGTGTGTGTGTGTGTGTGTGTGTGTGTGTGTGTGTGTGTGTGTGTGACCTTGTTTTTCTGTCCCTTCATGATGGCGATAATTTTTTTGTGTGGAAGTAAGGGGATAAATGGAGAAATACATCAAGCCGAGGGAATTAATGATGGAGAAAAAGTTGACAATCCCTGAGCATTCCAAAATGCTCTCCGGATTTTCTGTAGTTACAAGATAAAAAAGAAAATCAGCTATAAAACACAGCTACACAAGTTCAAAATCAGGGCAAAATTTAATATATGACCTTCATACAATGTCAAGGAGCCGAGATGGTGAGGCGTGTTAGTGGCTTTCTTTGATCTTGACAGTATTTTATAATAGAAATCTCACATTATACGCTACGCAAAGAAATAAAATTTGTATTTGTAATGGAAATAAGTCACTTTGTCTGAATTTTTGGGTCATCTTGGGTAATTTACACTATGACAACTGTATTCATGTATACCTGTGTCTGAATAAACTAACTTACTTATCTGAATAAAATTGTGAAAATTGGCAAACTAAGATGACACGAGTCGCAGCATAAAAACAATATCACATATTATTATCCATAAGAATTTTACAAGCTATCAAGAACAGTTTCAGATTTACGCTCTAATATCAGCTTCAAAAAACTACTCAAAAATAAATTACCACTTTTAATCATCTTAACAAAAAAAAATTAGCAAAATAGTTACATACATACTTCCATACTGACCCGGGCGACTCAACGTGTAACTCTGAGGATCAACACTACGTACCTGCAACAAAAGAATAAATCTATTGTAATTACATTTTAATGGGTTGTAACAGTCAAATTTGTTACGTTACACTGGCTCTGAATGTGACATATCATCTTATATTAGTATTTATGATGAATAAGACACATGTATAACACTTGGGTATCTTTACCGATGAGAGATGTGTAGCAACTTGTGGGTTCTTCAATATATTTATATAGAAAAAGGTACTGTTTTTCAGATACATCTTCATCAATAAAGATACCCAGGAGTTACACCTGTATCTTATTCATTACCTTGTCGGTATTTCAAGATAAGTATGATTAAATAATATACATAGATTGACAGAGTTGTACAGGCAATTGGTTGTCTTACCAGAAAAAAAACATTAGAAGGAAGGAAAGTGAGCAAACGCTACCACTTAAGTCCAGTTGACGTTCAGGTTTAGTAAAACAAAAACAAAACGAAAAAAAAAAGTTTGAGCTACACCAGGGGATTTTCACATGAGTGTCTGAGGAAGTTCTCCTCCAAGATCCACACACCCAGCAGCCCACACGTTTTTTCAACTTTCCTCTGATACATTTCACAAAGTACATCAATTAACGAATTTATAAGACATTGGCCTACGATATATTTATTATTATTATTATTATTATTATTATTATTATTATTATTATTATTATTAAATTATTATTATTAAATACTTACTTAAACCTCTATGGGTTATGTATTCTGGGAAATAGAAGGCAATCAGAGTTTGATTCAAGAAAGGGGACGATAGCTTTAATTCCAGAGATCAAAAACACTTCCCTGGCATCAATAAATCCCCCTCGAAGGGATAATTTACTTACTGTATAATACTCTGCTCTTCCCAATCACTATATATATATACATACATGGATAGTTATTTTTCCATTTGTTTACTTGCCTTGCTTTACACATTCTGGTATGTAAGGGTCAATTAGCTGTTCCCGACTCAGCCTTTTAAATAAATTGGTTCGTGGCCTCCAGTGATCTATGGTATGTGTCTAAGTATGTTGTTTACCTCCACGAATTCATTCACCAATTAAGACTACAAAAAGGTATTTATTAATTTCCTTGTGATTCATCTGCCCGCAGGATCCTCCTGGAATTTCAAACAGTTCATCCCTCTTTACCCTGTCTACTCTGAGTATTTCGTAAGTCATGATTATGTCCACCCAGGTTCTCACTTCTAGTGCAGTGTGAGTTCTGTATGTTTTTTGCAGTCACTTTCCCTCAGTTCTGTTGCCAGTTTCAGCAAGAACTACGGATTTTCTCGAGGTTTTTATTGTATTTCATCAAATGTGAATTGTATGATAGTGTACATATGGAAGATGGGTCTGACATATTTAGTAAGTTTACTTAGGCACAGGTACACGTAAGTATAATTATCAGACATGATGTAAATTACCTAACATAAACCTAAAAAGTATCATATTTCGTGTATAAAGACGTAAATTAATCTTTATTGAGGTTACTGAAAGCAGTTCTTCGGTCAACTACCGTCGCTTATGTCGCCCGAGTTACAGGGCTAATATGTTCTTGTGTTGATGTGTTCGGTGTGATGCACACCTCCAGATCTTTCTCCTTATGCAGTGATTCTCTCCTCAAATACGAATACAAATTTTCATTTCTTTGCTAAGGTTACAATGTGTGATTTACATTTTATAAAATGTTAAGCACAAAGAAAGCCACTAACATGTCTGAACATTTCGGCAGACAATATATTTTATTTTTGGTCTTCTGTCTCTCTCTATTCTCATTACTTTCCGCTGATCCGAGAACAGCTCTTGTAATCACTTGTCTGATTACATTTTCAGCTTATTCTGGTTGCCTTTGGGGTTCATCCTGCTGTTACGAATTATAATAATTATCATTATTTTCATATCAGCGGTAATCAGTGATACTCGGGATTCAGTTTCCACCTGCAATCTTTTATGAATACTGAGAAACAGCAAAGGTCGTGCAACTGAGCCAAGTGATTTCATTTCTCACTCCCATGATTCTTCTCTCACCTTCCCCTCTGCCTTCTATTCATCTCATGTTGGTGTATCCACTTGAGAACATTCTGTGTTACTCTCGCCTATTCGTGCTGTTAATAGATCAGCCTCTGGTGCGGTACCTTGTCGAATGTATATTGTAGTCTAGTAAGTGGCACTCTACTTTCCATCTGTTTGTAGTTGCATGGTTCAGGTCTCTGCTCCTGGCCCCGCCTCTCAGCTGGTCGCTACTGTGTTCACTCTCGCCTGGCTACGTGAGGCCTTCCCCCATTATACTTATTCTTAAAGCTGTGTATGGATGCTGCCTCCACTACTTTGATATCTAGGTAGTTTCACTTCCTGACCACTCTTGAGGCTAAAGTGTGTGTACTCACCTAATTGTGGTTGCAGGAGTCGAGTCATAGCTCATTGGCCCCGCTTCTTCACTGGTTGCTACTAGGTCCACTCTCTCCCTACTCCATGAGCTTTATCATACCTCTTCTTAAAGCTATGTATGACCCCTGCCTCCACTACATCACTCTGCAAATTGTTCCACTCCTACAACTCTATGGCTGATGAAATACTTCCTAACATCCCTGTGACTCATCTGAGTTTTCAACTTCCCTATCTACTCTGTCAATTCCTCTCAGTATTTAATATGGTGTTATGTCCCCACTATCCCTCTTGTCATCTACTGCTGTCAGGATGAGTTCCATTAACCTCTCCTCATAGGACAAACGCCTCAGCTCCGAGACTAGTCTAATTTCTTTCTCTAATTTTTTGACGTTTTTGACCAGTTGTGGGTTCCACACTGGTGTGACGTACTCAAATATGGGCCTGACGTACACAGTGTACAGTGTCTTGAATGTCTCCTTACATGTCAAAACGTTATTTTTATGTACTCACCTAGTTGTGGTTGCAGGGGTCGAGACATAGCTCCTGGCCCCGCCTCTTCACTGGCCGCTACTGGGTCACTCTCCCTGCGCCATGAGCTTTATCATACCTCTTCTTAAAGCTGTGTATGGAACCTGCCTCCACTACATCGCTTCCCAAGCTATTCCACTTCCCGACTACTCTGTGACTGAAGAAATACTTCCTAACATCCCTGTGATTCATCTGAGTCTTCAACTTCCAACTGTGTCCTCTTGTTGCTGTGTCCCATCTTTGGAACATTCTGTCTCTGTCAACCTTGTCAATTCCTCTCAGTATTTTATATGTCGTTATCATGTCCCCCCTATCTCTCCTGTCCTCCAGTGTCGTCAGGTCGATTTCCCTTAACCTCTCCTCGTAGGACATATCCCTTAGCTCCGGGACTAGTCTTGTTGCAAACCTTTGCACTTTCTCTAGTTTCTTTACGTGCTTGGATAAATGTGGGTTCCAAACTGTGTGGTGTGTGTGTGTGTGTGCGTACTCACCTAGTTGTGGTTGCAGGGGTAGAGTCACAGCTCCTGGCCCCGCCTCTTCACTGGCCGCTACTGGGTCACTCTCCCTGCGCCATGAGCTTTATCATACCTCTTCTTAAAGCTATGAATGGAGCCTGCCTCCACTACATCACTTCCCAAACTATTCCATTTCCCGACCACTCTGTGACTGAAGAAATACTTCCTAACATCCCTGTGACTCATCTGAGTCTTCAACTTCCAACTGTGACCTCTTGTTGCTGTGTCCCATCTCTGGAACATTCTGTCTCTGTCCACCTTGTCAATTCCTCTCAGTATTTTATGTCAATATCTCTCCTGTCAATATCTCTCCTGTCAATATCTCTCCTGTCAATATCTCTTCTGTCCACCAGTGTGTGTGTGTGTGTGTGTGTGTGTGTACTCACCTCGCCTACTTGTGGTTGCTGCTGAAAAAAATACTAACTGTATCCCTGTGACTTTCCTGTGTTTTTTACCCTCCAACTCTGCCCTCCTTTGACTGTTTCTGTGTCGAGTTTTCTCTGTATTCCGTACGTCGATATCATATCTTTCCTAGTCCCTCTATACCTTCTAGTGACAATTTAAGTTCATTTAGTATCTCATAGTTAATTCTTTTTTTTTAGTTCACTGTGGGCATCTGCATTTTAAGTGATTCTTGATGTGCTTCATCAGGTGTGGGTTCCAGGCTGGTGCTGCGTACTCCAGGATGGGCCTGATACATGTCGTATATAGGGTCATGAATCACTCTTGGGATTCCGGAAGACTAATCTTAGATTCTCCCAAAGAGCATTCGCATCTCCACGTTTATGTGTGAAAGAAGAGTTGAGAGTAAAAGTCAAACCAATGTTCTTATTTGTAAATACAGAAAAAATAACAATATCGATAATAAACAACACATATCAAATCAATAACAACAAAAACGAAAAAATATATAAAAACACAGAGAAAGAGAACTAAGAGTGTTTAAGAAAAAATAAAACTGATAACGGCGTATGTTACGAGAAGCATTTCCGTTATCCGCCAACAGATGGCAGGAACGGCGCCATAGGGACAGCCTGAGAAATTAGGTGAATAACAGAACTTTGAGAAATAAATTGAATGAAAAGGTGAGCAACATGACACTTGGTAGCCGACATATTTCTAACATTGGGAATAATTTACCGTACATGTTAGGAGGAAAGTAAGAAGGAATTACAAAAGTAAGAATTACCAAGGAAACAAATAAGAAAACAGGAAAGAGAAATAAATTAGCTCCATATTCTTTTAAATTGACGGAGTGACGGACAGTACTTGACGGGGACCGCATGTGTAAGACCCAGACTGGTGCAGGAAACCCAACAAGGTCACAGCCACGGTTAACCACCAGGCCAGCTGACATGTCAGCTGCGTTTTTTTCTTAAATAAACAAAATTTGTTACTTGAGCAGTGTGCTGCCATCCTAGTCTGTACGACAACAACATCGCCAGAACAAAGGCTAGCAATATTTCCTCTCATATTCCCTCACACAGGTTGGATTTTGTGTACGAGGTGTTGAAGGCCATCAGTTCGAGCTGGGAGATTTTAACAATGCGATGATCAGCTCGGGTTACAACAGCTGCAGGTGATACATGGCAGCTGCATAAATTACAAGACAAACAAGTTGCAAAATTGCAAAACAGTAAAAAGAACAACAGACAATCTAAGTACGGCACCGCGGGGAGGCGCTCATATCGATAAAGCACAACATATCCACCGTGCAAAACAACCACAGGAGGGCTGAATGATAGCTCTAGGCCTTTCGTGTTGCAATCCACACATCATCAGGAGCTTGCAATGTTGCAGAAAAGATGAGATTCAAGCAGATACGATCATAGGGATCGTCTTAGCTGGCGCTGTGATCGTATTTCCTTGGACAGCCTCCTCTTTTCTGCAACATTGCAAGTTCCTGATGATGTATTGATTGCAGCACGAAAGGCCTAGAGCTATCATTCAACTCTCCCCTCCTTCCGTGGTTGTGTTGCATCTTGCATAGATTGTTCGCCATTTTTTTTATTAACACATCGGCCGATTCCCACCAAGGCAGGGTGGCCCGAAAAAGAAAAACTTTCATCATCATTCACTCCATCACTGTCTTGCCAGAGGGGTGCTTTACACTACAGTTATAAAACTGCAACATTAACACCCCTCCTTCAGAGTGCAGACACTGTACTTCCCATCTCCAGGACTCAAGTCCGGCCTGCCGGTTTCCCTCAATCCCTTCATAAATGTTACTTTGCTCACACTCCAACAGCACGTCAAGTATTAAAAACCATTTGTCTCCATTCACTCCTATCAAATACGCACACGCATGCTTGCTGGAAATCCAAGCCCCTCGCACACAAAACCTCTTTTACCTCCTCCCTTCAACCTTTCCTAGGCCGACCCCTACCCCGCCTTCCCTCCACTACAGATTTATACACTCTCGAGGTCATTCTGTTTCGTTCCATTTTCTCTACATGTCCGAACCACCTCAACAACCCCTCCTCAGCCCTCTGGATAATAGTTTTTGGTAATCCCGCACCTCCTCCTAATTTCCAAACTCCGAATTCTCTGCATTATATTCACACCACACATTGACCTCAGACATGACATGTCCACTGCCTTCAGCCTTCTCCTCGTTGCAACATTCATCACCCATGCTTCACACCCATATAAGAGTGTTGGTATAACTATACTCTCATACATTCCCCTCTTTACTTCCATGGACAAAGTTCTTTGTCTCCACAGACTCCGAAGTGCACCACTCACCCTTTTCCCCTCATCAATTCTATGATTCACCTCATCCTTCATAGACCCATCTGCTGACATGTCCACTCCTAAATATCTGAATACATTCACCTCCTCCATACTCTCTCCCTCCAATCTGATATCGAATCTTTCGTCACCTAATCTTTTTGTTATCCTCATCACCTTACTCTTTCCTATATTCACTTTCAATTTTCTTCTTTTACATACCTTACCAAATTCATCCACCAACCTCTGCAACTTCTCTTCAGAATCTCCCAAAAGCACAGTGTGATCAGCAAAAGCAACTGTGACAACTCCCACTTTGTATTTGATTCTTTGTCTTTTAACCCCACACCTCTTGCCAAGACCCTCACATTCACTTCTCTTACAACCCCATCTATAAATATATTGAACAACCACGGTGACATCACACATCCTTGTCTAAGGCCTACTTTTACCGAGAAATAATCTCCCTCTCTCCTACACACTCTAACCTGAGCCTCACTATCCTCATAAAAGCTTTTCACTGCTTTCAGTAACCTACCTCCTATTCCATACACCTGCAACATCTGCCACATTGCCCCCCTATCCACCCTATCATACGCCTTTTCCAAATCCACAAAAACCTCTTTACCCTTATCCAAATACTGTTCACCTATATGTTTCACTGTAAACACTTGGTCTACACACCCCCTACCTTTCCTAAAGCCACCTTGTTCATCTGCTATTCTGCTCTCCGTCTTACTCTTAATTCTTTCAATAATAACTCTACCATACACTTTACCTGGTATACTCAACAGACTTATTCCCCTATAATGTTTGCACTCTCTTTTGTCCCCTTTGCCCTTATACAAAGGAACAATACACGCTCTCTGCCAGTCCCTAGGTACCTTACCCTCTTCCATACATGTATTAAATAATAGCACCAACCACTCCACTCCAAAACTATATATCCGCCTGCTTTTAACATTTCTACCTTTATCCCATCAATCCCAGCTGCCTTACCCCCTTTCATTCTACCCACTGCCTCACGAACTTTCCCCACACTCACAACTGGCTCTTCCACACTCCTTGCCCTATACACGAAATCACAGCTTCCCTGTCTTCATCAACATTTAACAACTCAAAATATTCCCTCCATCTTCCTGATACCTCTAACTCTCCATTTAATAACTCTCCTCTCCTATTTTTAACTGTCAAATCCATTTGCTCCCTAGGCTTCCTCAACTTATTAATCTAACTCCAAAACTTTTTCTTATTTTCAACAAAATTTGTTGATAACTTCTCACCCACTTTCTCATTTGCTCTCTTTTTACATTGCTTGATCACTCTCTTAACCTCTTTTTTTCTTTATATACTCTTCCCTCCTTGCATCACTTCTACTCTGTAAAAACCTCTCATATACTAACTTTTTCTCCCTTACTACTCTCTTTAAATCATCATTCCACCAATCGCTCTTCTTCCCTCCCGCACCCACTTTCCTGTAACCACAAACTCCTGCTGAACACTCTAACACTACATTCTTTAACCTAGTCCATACATCTTCGACCCCATTGCCTACACTCTCACTAGCCCAGCTATCCTCCAATAGTTGTTTATATCTTACCCTAACTGCCTCCTCTTTTAGTTTATAAACCTTCACCTCTCTCTTACTTACTGCTTCTATTTTCCTTGTATCCCATCTACCTTTTACTCCCACTTTAGCTACAACTAAAAAGTGATCTGATATATCTGTGGCCCCTCTATAAACATGTACATCCTGAAGTCTACTCAACAGTCTTTTATCTACCAATACATAGTCCAACAAACTACTGTCATTACGCCCTACATCATATCTTGTACATTTATTTATCCTCTTTTTCTTAAAATATGTATTACTTATAACTAAACCCTTTCTATACAAAGTTCAATCAAAGGGCTCCCATTTTCATTTACACCTGGCACCCCAAACTTACCTACCACACCCTCTCTACATGTTTCTCCTACTTTAGCATTTAGGTCCCCTACTACAATTACTCTCTCACTTGGTTCAAAAGTTCCTATACATTCGCTTAACATCTCCCAAAATCTCTCTCTCTCCTCTACACTCCTCTCTTCTCCAGGTGCATACACACTTATTATAACCCACTTTTCGCATCCGACCCTTATTTTAATCCACATAATCCTTGAATTTACACATTTATATTCCTCTTCTCCTTCCATAACTGGTCCTTCAACATTATTGCTACCCCTTCCTTAGCTCTAACTCTCTCAGATACTCCTGACTTAATCCCATTTATTTCTCCCCACTGAAACTCGCCTACCCCCTTCAGCTTTGTTTCGCTTAGGGCCAGGACATCCAACTTCTTTTCATTCATAACATCAGCAATCATCTCTTTCTTATCATCCGCACTACATCCACGCACATTCAAACATCCCAGTTTTATAAAGCTTTTCTTATTTGTTTTTTTAGTAAATGTGTACAGGAGAAGGGGTTACTAGCCCATTGCTCCCGGCATTTTAGTCGCCTTATACGACACGCATGGCTTACGGAGGAAGAATTCTTTTCCACTACCCCATGGACAATAGAGGAAATAAAGAAGAACAAGAGCTATTAAGAAAAAGAAGAAAAACATAATTGTGTGTATGTATATATATGCATGCCTGTGTAGTGTAACCTACATGTAAGTAGAAGTAGCTAGATATACCAGTTATCCAGCGTGTTTATGAGACAGAAAAAAGACACCAGCAATCCTAACATCATGTAAAACAGTTTCAGGTTTCTGTTTCACAGTCACCTGGCAGGACGGTAGTACCTCCCTGGGTGGTTGCTGTCTACCAACCTACTACCTTTTTAATATCCACCGTAAAATTAAACGAATTTGAGCATCAAGTAATAATCCTCAATCAACATTTGTAACGATATTTCCTCGTGAAAAGAAACTGCAGAATACAAGGTATTCAGACTTGAGGCAGCGCGGTGATGCCGGGACATAAAAGTGACCCTGAATTAGTGGCTCCCATCCCCGCGCATCACTCAGGAGGGTAAACAACCATTCAACTCGGATCACTCTCTACTTATCCTGACTTTACAAGCAAATGTTGGCCATGATGTCAGTCCTGGGACCACTGACATCTATTGTACTCGGCACCACCTGACATAAACATTAACTTGTAATATTACTATAAAATTATTTTGAGTAAATAATACATGTATGTGTGTGTGTGTGTGTGTGTGTGTGTGTGTGTGTGTGTTTTTCTCGAAGTTTTGTCTCTTTTTAAGACTAAACAAGCAAGTAGCAACTGCACGTCAGAGGAAAGTCAAGTGAAAAGCTCACTGATCAAAACAAGCTTCCTGGTGCATCGTACATAAGGGCTTAATACAACTCAATAACAGTGATTATAATATTAGTGTCCTCCAGCAATTGAAAAGTCAGAAACGATGGGTTTCGTCCAAGTATTTCTTCAAAAGAATTGTTAAAATCCCATATTATGTGACAGAAGGAAGTTGATTGTGTTTCCGAGAGCGTTCATAATTTCCGTAATAAACTCAATGTAAAACTGAGATAGCAATGAACATAACAAATTTGTGCTAAACGGGAAAGAATACTTAAAATTATTAGGACGCAATTACAGTGGTGAAATTCAAGCTTTGGAGTCATTAAAAAAAATTATGGCATATTTTATTTCGTTGGCATAAATTCCCCATCTTGAGATAGATTACGTTACTGATACACACATAAACCTGGCTGAAAATACCATGTTCATGGTAGAAAACACTTATTCACTTCATTAACAGATCGTCAGTGCTCAGAGCGGTCATAAATCTAAGAGCTATAATGTGTACGAAGACGCTAATCATACTTGGTAGACAGTCTGTTCATAGTTTGTTTACACTTAATACTGAAGTTTATACGACCAGAGTTATAATGAGCCATTAATAGTGTGGAATTCCACACTATTAATGGCTTCGAGGTTCTATTATTGTGTACGTTATCTCATGGCACTACGTCAAATGCCACGTGCGAGTGTAAAATTACCATCCCCACTCAATTTCCTTGCGACAGTTGACCCGCGATGTTGTCAGCAACGCGGGTTACGCCATACCAGGTTAAGTAAACTGTCCTGTAACCAGAGTGGTAACTGTAGTATAACTTCAAGTAGATACTCTTCTACCTGAAGTAATACTGAATGTAGAGACAGGTATACAGTGCTGATATCTACCTTCACGCTGCTCTAACATTATATTGCTGGTCAAGCAACCACTGGTCAACCAGTGCTGGGTTCTGGTGGTCAAACAACCACTGGTCAACCAGTGCTGGGTTCTGGTGGTCAAACAACCACTGGTCAACCAGTGCTGGGTTCTGGTGGTTAAGAAACCACTGGTCAACCAGTGCTGGGTTCTGGTGGTCAAGCAACCACTGGTCAACCAGTGCTGGGTTCTGGTGGTCAAACAACCACTGGTCAACCAGTGCTGGGTTGTGGTGGTTAAGAAACCACTGGTCAACCAGTGCTGGGTTCTGGTGGTCAAGCAACCACTGGTCAACCAGTGCTGGGTTCTGGTGGTTAAGAAACCACTGGTCAACCAGTGCTGGGTTCTGGTGGTCAAACAACCACTGGTCAACCAGTGCTGGGTTCTGGTGGTTAAGAAACCACTGGTCAACCAGTGCTGGGTTTTGGTGGTCAAACAACCACTGGTCAACCAGTGTTGGGTTCTTGTGGTCAAACAACCACTGGTCAACCAGTGTTGGGTTCTGGTGGTCAAACAACCACTGGTCAACCAGTGCTGGGTTCTGGTGGTCAAACAACCACTGGTCAACCAGTGCTGGGTTCTGGTGGTCAACCACTGGTCAATCAGTGCTGGGTTCTGGTGGTCAAACAACCACTGGTCAACCAGTGTTGGGTTCTTGTGGTCAAACAACCACTGGTCAACCAGTGTTGGGTTCTTGTGGTCAAACAACCACTGGTCAACCAGTGTTGGGTTCTGGTGGTCAAACAACCACTGGTCAACCAGTGCTGGGTTCTGGTAGTCAACCACTGGTCAATCAGTGCTGGGTTCTGGTGGTCAACCACTGGTCAATCAGTGCTGGGTTCTGGTGGTCAAACAACCACTGGTCAATCAGTGCTGGGTTCAACTATGAAACAATGTTATAATCTGTTTACCTGTGACTTTCTCTTAACAATTTTAATTAGGAGGACTTGTGCTCATGGTGTGAGTGCAAGAGTAAACGTGGACACGAGGAATGTATGCATGTGCACATGGTGAGTGTATACATGGTGAATGAACGTGTGTGTGTGTGTTCACCAGTTTTCAAAGGCATTTGTCGATAGTGTGTGTGTGTACATACGTGCTGCTCCCGGTGAATGTACACATAGGGAGTCATGTGCACTCCTAAGTTTTACCCAGAGTTCGTGTCTTCATAGCCATTTCTTCTTCTTCTCCTTCTTCTTCTTCTTCTTCTTCTTCTTCTTCTTCTTCTTCTTCTTCTTCTTCTTCTTCTTCTTCTTCTTCTTCTTCTTCTTCTTCTTCTTCTTCTCCATGAATCATAATCAGTTGTATCATACAATTCAATCATTGTACGTAATATCATCTATAACGATCACCATCACAACCATAGTCGTCCCAACTACGATTACCATCACCATTATCATTAGCATCTCCACAACCTTCAATAACACCACCACTAATGCTGGTCACCACAACGTGGGCCCTCACCACCATCACAGTCTACAACCAGCACCACCAGCAAGCACCATTACAGTCACCACAACAATCACCATAATCATCCCCAACAACAACGAATTCAGCAACATAATAACAAGGCAGTTGTTGGTTATAATTCATAACCCTAATTTTAAAGGGGTGGACCGGTAAGCCAGCGGAAGGCCTCGGTCAGATGACCAAAAGCTCCACCTGCTGGTCATCATATGACTAAGACCCGCCTCAGGAAACACTTGTTCTGTTTCCTGACAAACCTTATCATCTTTCAATTGACAATCAACGTATCTTCACGGTGCCAACAAGAGAGGCACGCTTTCCACCGCCCCCACGGTGCCAACTTATCCACTGCACCCTTCATACTTTCTCTACACACGAGTGTAAACAACTTCAGAAGTAGGGGGGGGCGGGGAGAAGGAGGGTTCTGAATGTGCTCTGAAGTGTATCACTTAGTAAATCACTGTGTACTTAATCCTTCAAGTGTCTCTGAAGCTTCTACCCCCCCCCTCCCTCTCCTCTCTCTCTCTCTCTCTCTCTCTCCTCCTCTCTCTCTCTCTCTCTCTCCTCACAATCTAGCCATGTACTGTATATTTAGAGTTAACTGTATCTGTTGTTGATAAGACACATGTGCAACAGTTAGGTATCTTTATTCCGAAACGTTCACAAAGTTGGCTTCTTCTGAATAAAGATACCTAACTGTTACACCTGTGTCTTACTTATCAACTTGTCGGTACTGTATACCATTATCGTATCCATTGTATACCATTATCGTATCCATTGTATACCATTATCGTATCCATTGTATACCATTATCGTATCCATTGTATATCATTATCGTATCCATTGTATATCATTATCGTATCCATTGTATATCATTATCGTATCCATTGTATACCATTATCGTATCCATTGTATACCATTATCGTATCCATTATATAACATTATCGTATCCATTGTATACCATTATCGTATCCATTGTATACCATTATCGTATCCATTATATAACATTATCGTATCCATTGTATACCATTATCGTATCCATTATATAACATTATCGTATCCATTGTATACCATTATCGTATCCATTATATAACATTATCGTATCCATTGTATACCATTATCGTATCCATTGTTATTGATATTTATCCCCTCATAATTCTTCATTAATCCATTTATCTATCCCTACATTTGTGTTTTTATCTATTCATCTCTTTATCCATCTATCCTTACCGCCCATCACACAGGCATCTGACCTCCAATCATATATAGTGAGTCGGTATTAAATTTGCGAATCTTTCATCAAAAAGGTTTTTTTTTGTTTCCTCCCAAAGCTCTATTAATATCCTTCATATTTTGCGTGTGTCTGAGGATTACATCTCTTCCCTTCGTAATTGGAGCAAAACTTGTCTTCGTAACGTCCAGTTATCTTCGTCAAAACAAAGCGATAGTGGAATAACGGCGTCATCTATTTTTGAAAGTCTTTCGTTTCCTCTGGTAGCCGCCTAGTCCGATATCCCACGACTCTTACATTCGCAGTTCTTCTTTCTTCTGCTATCACTGCTTCCACTACCAGGGGTCATCAGTGTCGCTCTTCGGGGAAAATGGATAATAATAGTCGAGAGGATCAAAGGAAGGTTTCGCCGTGTGGACATAGACACATACACCCCTCTATGTGTCGCCGTGTGTACAAAGAGACATACACCCCTCGATGTGTCGCCGTGTGTACACAGAAATACACCCCTCGATGTGTCGCCGTGTGTACACAGAGACATACACCCCTCGATGTGTTACCGTGTGTACACAGAGACATACACCCCTCGATGTGTCGCCGTGTGTACACAGAGACATACACCCCTCGATGTGTTACCGTGTGTACACAGAGACATACACCCCTCGATGTGTCGCCGTGTGTACACAGAGACATACACCCCTCGATGTGTCGCTGTGTGTACACAGAGACATACACCCTCGATGTGTCGCCGTGTGACACAGAGACATACACCCTCGATGTGTCGCCGTGTGTACACAGAGACATACACCCCTCGATGTGTCGCCGTGTGTACACAGAGACATACACCCTCGATGTGTCGCCGTGTGTACACAGAGACATACACCCTCGATGTGTCGCCGTGTGTACACAGAGACATACACCCCTCGATGTGTCGCCTGTGTACACAGAGACATACACCCCTCGATGTGTCGCCGTGTGTACACAGAGACATACACCCTCGATGTGTCGCCGTGTGTACACAGAGACATACACCCCTCGATGTGTCGCCGTGTGTACACAGAGACATACACCCTCGATGTGTCGCCATGTGTACACAGAGACATACACCCCTCGATGTGTCGCCGTGTGTACACAGAGACATACACCCCTCGATGTGTCGCCGTGTGTACACAGAGACATACACCCCTCGATGTGTCGCCGTGTGTACACAGAGACATACACCCCTCGATGTGTCGCCGTGTGTACACAGAGACATACACCCCTCGATGTGTCGCCGTGTGTACACAGAGACATACACCCCTCGATGTGTCGCCGTGTGTACACAGAGACATACACCCCTCGATGTGTCGCCGTGTGTACACAGAGACATACACCCCTCGATGTGTCGCCGTGTGTACACAGAGACATACACCCCTCGATGTGTCGCCGTGTGTACACAGAGACATACACCCCTCGATGTGTCGCCGTGTGTACACAGAGACATACACCCCTCGATGTGAAGAATCAGACACAAGTGCAACACCTGGGTATCTTTATTCAAATACTTTTCACCAAGCAGAGGTTCTTTCAGTTCAACACAGAGATGACACACAAAGACAGTAGAAGATGAGGTGTACCATTATTGTAGTGATACCTCTTAGTGTGAGTGTAAATACCCCATGCCTAGAGTTCTCCCTTACTGTCTGTTAAGCTAAGAGTGAAGGCACTAACTAGGTGTGACAACAGGAAGACCAAGTCAACACTACCTTCATCTTTCCGACGAGAACTACGTCACTTTTTGACCACCGAATATCGCGAGCGGGTGTTTCTGACCTCCAGGGTCAAACTGACGCAAAATATAGCATAGACTGTTGGACGTGCCAAGGTATTAAGAATATGAGATATTACACAATTTAACAAAACGTAGTTTAATATTAGTGTCGGTGCGGGACAAATTGGAAGCCATCACGTTGGTATAAACAATGTAATTGGTGTATATTTTACACATTAATCGATGTATAAACGTTAACCTGACGCTAAAAGATATATTAAAAGAACACAATAATTTGAACGACTGATGCTGAATACATATATCCAGCCAGGTGGAGCCAGACATTCTTGGCTGCGCATTAATGCCAAACAGCGTCGTCATGGGGATTGAAAAAAAACGTAAGGTGAAATATATGACTATATATCCTCAGAATACAAGTTATATGTAATAATATTGGTAGAATTACCGACAATATGTTAAGTAAAAGGACACAATTGCAACTAATGTGACATTTTATTGTGGCAACGTTTCGCTCTCCAGGAGCTTTCTCAAGCCGTAACGGCTGAGAAAGCTCCTGAGAGCGAACGTTGCCACAATAAAATGTCACATTAGTTGCAATTGTGTCCTTTACTTAACAAGTTATATATTTGATGAAAATAAAAAAATAATAGAAATGGAGATCTGAATCCATTCCCTTTATTGCAATGAATAAACTAACAGTTGTATATATATATATATATATATATATATATATATATATATATATATATATATACAATATATATATATATATATATATATATATATATATATATATATATATATATATATATATATATATATATATATATATATATATATATATATATATATATATATATATACCACTTGTTTCATGGTTTCATTGATATATATATACGAAAACATTGCTGCCAATATCAAGTGCTTTGATTAGCAAATCTAAAGCGAGGCTCTGAAACCTTCACATTACAGCTTTTACCCGCTAGATAAGACAAAAGCTCGTATATACTCGCTGAATAAAACAACAGCCTACGTATAAGGAAATATTTGTCTTGAGACCAAGTGTTATGATTAGTAAATCAAGTAATGAACTAATTAAAAGAGAAGAGGATGGCCGGCTAGTGCCGTCAAGGTAGGCACGGATGTAAGTTTATTCAGGTATACACATATACAGTTACATAGATTATCATACATAGCAGCATATGTGTAGAAAACCTAGGATAACCCAAAAAGTCAGACAGAGTGATGGATAGATAAGTGGACGGTTGAACAAGTGAAGGGATATATGCGCTGAAGAACAAGTGGACGGTTGAACAAGTGAAGGGATATATGCGCTGAAGAACAAGTGGACGGTTGAACGGTCGGGTGGAAGCAAAAACGGTCACGTCACCAATGACGGTATATCAGGAGAAAGGAGGGAGGGGGGAAAGGAAAAGGGGAAGTGGAAGAAGGAGAAGAAGGAGGAGGAGTTGGAGGAGGAAGCAAAGATGGTGGAGGGTCAGGAACAGTTCAGACTGACTGGCTGACCGACACTGAAAATGAGAGAGAGAGAGAGAGAGAGAGAGATACACACAAAGAGCTAGGGGTCAGCCAGGTGAATGATACTATCTTGAGACAGCTTACGAGTCGTGATTGCCAGGTAGCGTGACACACACACACACCTGTAATTATCCTCCCTGCCTCTTGTATCATCTCCCCCGGCTCACCAATTACGCACATTCTCTCTCTCCTCTCCTGCTTCTCCATTTATCTTCTCCTCACCTGTCACTCGTTTTTTCTCCACGTTTTCCTCTTCCACTCGCAACAACTTTAGAAACTAATCAAGTGCTAAGAATTTATTCCTAAGTAGATCTAGGAAAGCAAAAGGATTACGTGACATAGACATGTGCAGGACGTGTGCAAGGCGTGTGCAAGGCGTGTGCAAGATGTGTGCAAGGCGTGTGCAAGACGTGTGTAGAACGTGTGGGCTTGTACCATCCACCCTCCGGTCTAAATCACCAGTTAACCTTAAATTAGTATGAACTCAAATTAATTCCTGTAATTTAATAAAATGATACAATAATTATTACTATTATCTTATTAATATATATATATATATATATATATATATATATATATATATATATATATATATATATATATATATATATATATATATATCACACATATATGCAAAGAGTAGAAAATCATAACCATAATTTTTAAAGGGGTGGTGGGGTAAGCCAGCAGAAGGCCTCAGTCAGATGACCAAAAGCTCCAGCTGCGGGTTATCATATGACTAAGACCCGCATCCGAGTGAGTGAAGCAGGTCATGTCGTTGTTCTCTCTCTCTCCTTCGGAGTCATAGAGATAAATACGTATGTCCCATCGTACACATAGAGACATGGTCTCTATTCACAGTAGTAGTAGTAGTAGTAGTAGTAGTAGTAGTAGTAGTAGTGTGTAGTAGTAGTAGTGGTAGTAGTGGTAGTAGTAGTAGTGGTAGTAGTAATAGTAGTAGTAGTAGTAGTAGTAGTAGTAGTAGTGGTAGTAGTAATAGTAGTAGTAGTAATAGTAGTAGTAGTAGTAGTAGTAGTAGTAGTAGTAGTGGCAGTGGTGTTAGTAGTAGTATTAGTAGTAGCAGTGGTGGTGGTGGTGGTAGAAGTAAGAACGCTGTAAATGCCGTCAATTAGAGGGAAACGTTCACTCAGGACACCATTTTCGAAGACGTTTCAGTCCTGGGAACTTAATCGCTTGAAATACATGTATTTTAAATAATGAAGGTCCCAGGACCGAAACGCCTTGAGCGTGAAGGTGTCCTGAGTGCATGCAAGAATAGTCTTGGAATTGTCATCTACAGTTAAGACAGTAATGGAAAACTAAAGTGTATTGAACACTTGGCAGCGTTCAATAATAACCCCACATGCAGACGGTAACTCAGAAGATTAATTAATCTGAATATATCGACCCTCTTCTGGGATCCTCTTCAGCAGATCTACTGAAGAGGATCCCAGAAGGGGATCAAAATATACAGATCAATTAATTTCCTGAGTTTCTGTCTTCGTGTGGGGTTATTATTGAGCATAGTGATGGAACACTGTGCTACAGGTTTTCTTGGGTCAGTTGTAGGCAGTTCAGAAGGACTGGAGTCAGACCAAGGGATCTCACACACATCTTACGAGGCACAAAAGGCGTCCAGAATGCAGTCATCCTGGTGGGTAAACTGCCATACGTCCTCGAGAATCTGTGTTGAACCGATAAACGGCGACAACGATGGCGTGCGCGGAAAAACGTAAGCTGGAATGGTGTATTTTATTAGGCCAGGAGGCCAATAGTTGCGTCAATCTTTCCCTGTCTTTCTTTTTCTTTTTTAATTCGTGTTAAACGCTAAAATCATGTGAGTCATTCAGCGCAAGACGTGGTGGAGGCTCGACTCTCCGTCTGCTGAACGCGAGACAGACACGTTTAATATTTGTAGAAAAAGAAAAAAAGACAACATTCCCTGTCTTCAGTACACCATTCTTGAAAATCTGAAGCCGATCGGGTGAGGTGTTCTCAAATAATAAGCGAAACTTAGAGAAAGAAAAAAAATGAAAAAAAATCAGGGACATCTAAGGTGCCTCTTAAGAGATGCCTAAAAAAATTAATAACATTCGTTAGATTACAAGTGGAATCAGTAGAGGCAGTGTGGTGTCCACACACACCAAAGATAATGTGGGTAAAACGGAAAAGTTCAAAGATAAGTGACAAAATAGTACCCCGTTCTTGATAGGAAAAGGATGAGAAAAAATAAGAGAGGATATGTTAGCAGTGTCAGTAAAGTGAACAAGTGGTCATAGTAGTTCTGGAAGCTGGAAAAAAAAGCGGTGACGAAAAGATAAAAAAAAAAATATATTTCTTCACAAACACTGGTGGAATACAAATGAAGTTATAAGTAATACTACTACTACTATTACTGTTATTACTACTACTGCTACTACTATTACTCTTACACACACAACCCGCACATAGAAGAGAGGAGCTTACGACGACGTTTCGGTCCGACTTGGACCATTTACAAAGTCACACGAACGAACGAACGAACGAGTTCAGGTAAGATCCCAATGGGATGAGCGGGGAAGACAGGATAGACGAAGAGTAGTACTGGAGAGGAGTGTTCTTAGTCGTAGAGATAGAGCCAGGGCTTAACCCAGCAGCTGAGGCGATCGTGGGATAGAGCTGGAGAGATCAAGACTTGGCTGGCGATGTGGACGATGTGGGCACGCTGTGCAGGCTGCATCATGATGGTGGATGTGTAGAACTGGTCGGTGAATGTTGCTGGAGATCGGCGGGAGGCGGGGTGGAGGGGGAGGCATGCTTCAATATGATTGGTCGTTAAGTATGCAGAGAGAAGACAGGATCATCGGTGATTGGTGGATAGAAACTCTTCATCTGTGTTCTTGTTAGTTTTTCGTTCCTGTCGTAGAAACATTTTGAAGTCGTTTGAAAGCAAGTTTTGACAATAAAGTAAGTTTGATCAGGCTTTTGTCTTTTTCTAAGTCTGCAATTAGTGCGGTTTCAGTGTGGTGATGGCAGCCAGGAGCAACAGTGTACTTGATACTACCATGACGCATGGAGTAGATGAGTTGAGGTGCATATAGCGTCGGGGTGTGAGGATTATATGTGTAGAAAGTGAGGGGTTCAGTTGGTCTAAATATTGTTTCCTCTTCCATTTCTTCTGGTCTTGGAGTATCTTGAGGTGGATTTTCAGGAGGGAGTGTCTTGGCTTTCTTGGCTTTTGGTGGTTGAGTTGGAGATGGAGCAGGTGGTTCATTAGTAGTAGCAGAGGTGGTGGAAGACACAGATGGGTCAGGTAAGGTTGCTGATTGGTCCACAGCGGTGGTGATGTTGGAAGTAGCTGATTGGCTGTTTCTTGGAGATGGAATTTCAGGTGTTGTGACATTGCCAAAATCTTTGGTGAGCTTCATGATGTCGGCAGATGGTGGAGAGTCTGGAAAAGTAAAGTTTGGCATATTATTCAATCGGAAGAGCTCGTTAATAACAGTGTTGAAGGAACCTGGTATCGCCATATTATGCATGTGTGCATATTGAATACAGTAATGAATTTTCGTAGGTTCACAAGCTGGTGGAGCGGTGGTGGAGGGTTTTGTAGCTTTTAAAAGTTTTGTAGTGTCGTCCTGGAGTTTGGTGATGGCAGCATAAGTAGGTGACTTGGAAGGTGTCTTCTTCTGTTCTGCTTCCTGTTTTTTTTTTTTTTTTTCAGAATTTCTCGACGAGTGGGGCACTTTGCCGCGAGAGTATGGTGATTGTTTTTGCAGTTGAGACACTTAAGTGGGGCAGTAGAAGTGCAAGTCTTGGAATCGTGGCCTTCAGACCCGCAGGTAGAGCAGAACTTTTTGTTTTTTGTGGGGCAGTCTTTTGTAGAGTGTAGGTAAGAGTAGCAACTCCAGCATTGAGTAATATGATGGTACCTCTCAGCTTCAATATGAGAGGAGTTAATAAAGTAGTAGTATATGGCCAGGCCTTCAGCCATAGCTTGGGCAGCCATTGACACATCAGTAAAAGTGATTTTTAGCATGGAGGAGGCAGTAGGAATCTTGGTGATGCTTTCCACTGAAGCCCAGGGATTTTGTTCTTCAATGGAGGTCTTTAGGTCTACAACAGGTTGTGTGGTAATCAGTTTGTTAAGTCTTTTCAAGAAGACAGTCCTCTTAGCCCGTAAGGCAGGAGAGGACATGACTTTGAAGCCACGGTCTGATAGAGTGGACAAAGCAGAGGAAGAAGAAGGTGTTATATATAGGCCAGCAGACAGGGGAGGGCACAAGAAAGTGGTGGAGGAGTAAAAGTGGAAGTAGTAGTGGTAGTGGAAGAAGTAGTAGTGGAGTCAGTCATATTCTAGGAAAGAGGAGCACTGCAATACAAATACAATTCAAAAGAAAGAAAACCCAGAGGAGAAAGAAGAAAGAGGAGAAGGGGGAAGAGATAGAAGGGGTTGTGTGTGTATTGTTCCAGTCACGGTATTGTGCCTTTTTTGTTATTTACTATTACTCTTATTACTACTACTGCTACTACGGCAATGTAATGGGAACTAATAGAAGGTAGTAAGTACTAAAACAACTGGAATGGGATCCAAGAGGAAGCAGTAACCCCCACAACACTTCAAAACAAATATATTACAAATTAAACAACTACGACGAGACATCATGACTGTAACTCTCGTATAACAACCAGTAGCTACTCAGAGGAAATATATCTCTCTCTCTCTCTCTCTCTCTCTCTCTCTCTCTCTCTCTCTCTCTCTCTCTCACACACACACACACACACACAGCTTGTGTCAACAATAGGGACGCACGAATTCCTCAACATCCGCATGTAAATCAAATATTTTTCTACTTCCTCCTCTTAGAGAAAGCCAATAACTGGAGAAACTTTAGTAATAATCTCTGTGCAAAAGTTAACAATATTAAGTTATCTTCTGATTAACTGTATCTGTGTGCCGCCCACACATTAATATAAACCTTCATTCCCCTCAAGTTATAGAAAGTCATTTGTCTTCTTAAGACAGAAACACATAATAAATATATAAAAAACAATTCAAGTATATAAAAAAGCGAGCAATATCAGGGTTGTGTTTGGTATCAGTAAATCAGGTTTATGACTCTTGTGTTTCATACTCTCAAATGGTTACCATCAAAACCATATTTTTTAGAGGGGTGGAGTGGTAACCCAAGCGGAAGGCCTCGGTCAGATGACCAAAAGCTCCAGCTGCGGGTCATCAAATGACTAAAACCCGCCACCAGGGACGCCAATGCCGGGTCACCATCTGGAAAAGACCCGGGCAGGGACAGTACCGGCGAATCATTCAAGTTCCGCGTCAGGAAGCACTTGTCCTGCTTCCTGACAAACCTAACCTAACAGTTGTATCTTTTCACGGATGCTGCGTCCATTTCTGTGCGAGACAGCCCATGGCTAACATCAAAACTACCATTTTTTTTTTAAATGCATAGGTAGCAGAAAAAAAATGTTGAGATCTTTTAATAGTATTAAAACTATTGAGAGCCTCTTAGAAGAATAAAGATCAAAGGTGTTAGGGAAGACACAGGACGCAGCTTCTTCAACAGAATGACGGTGTAACGGAAACAGGAAGAGAACAGATTATGCAATAATATTACAAAAAAAAAAACATTCACGAGAAGAGAAACCGATACTGGTAAACTGTGTCCATTTACGACGGAGAGGAGTATAATATTGGCAACTTACCGAGAGCAAAAGAACCATGGAAATAGCTATATGAAAATAAGAGCAACAGAGGGAGAGGGAGAGAGAGAAAGAGAGAGAGAGATTTAAGGTCAAGTGCACTGATGAGACGAAGACCTCTCCTATGAACTGCTTGAAAAATCCTAGTGAATAATTAGACACATGTGCAATATCTGAGTATCTTTAATCAGTCCCTCAACTGAGAGACTGATTGTAAATGAATGGTTCAGAGAACCGACAAGTTGACAAAGTAGACACATATGCAACACTTGGGTGCTAAAACAACTGGAATGGGATCCAAGAGGAAGCAGTAAGCGCCTCATCTTTTGTATATAGTTCTACTGTCTTCCAATTATGTCTTTGAATTTGTATTGATAAAGCCACTTGATGACGAAACGTCTACAGATACCCAGATGTTGCACATGTGTCTAATTCTTCATCTTGTAGGTGTTGTAGACCAAACATGTACAACTAGAATCCTGGTTTAGGAAAATTCACCCCGGATGTGATTGCAGCATTTCAACACTCACAATTCAAATACCCCAAAAAAAGGACACTGTATTTGCATTTGTGTTCGACCATTACCTTACCTCACACAATACATCGTTATATCCAAAGTGTTCACGATTCAAAACACTCTTGTCACTGCATAACAAACCGGTGCGCGATCCATCCATAAACAGTATCGAAACCTCTGTGACACGTGTTACCAGAGGCCCTCTGACCGCAACACACTGAAGGAGCTGACTGTGTTACCAAGATCTCGTAAAACCCCTCGTTACCACTCACTCGGCACCAGTTATGCCATTTTCTGTAGACAGTCTAACGTCACGAAGGCAGAACGGCGTCTACTTTCTATTTGTGTCGGGTGGTTCAAGCGGCTCACTTGGGTGGAAATACTGAATTGATGAGGCAGCGTGTTGATCAAAAGACTAATGAGAAATATTTGGCTAACTAGAGGAGGGAGGGTTGCTACCAAAACATCCCCGTGAAAGTGGCAGTTGCGTAATGGTAAGTCTCTCCACCTGTGACGAATGCATTAGCTAAAACAACACAGCCCAGACATAATCACGAAACACTTTTTTTGCAAGGCAGGCCTCTATGTCGAACTCGTTTCGCTCAATATTGAGAAAAAACGTCGGCAGAAAGGACATGCTCAGGCCTTGCAGAACTATACACAGAAATCAGTGGAAGATGAGGTAATTAGTCCCTCACCCTAGAAGCCAGTTAATTACTTCAGTCTTGATAACTCTGAAACATACGTCTTCAGATGAAGTTATGCAGGTATTGCATATGCGTTAAACTCCTCATCTCGTCGCTATTGTACACTATTATTTAAATATTTCTTAAACAAATTTTCGTGGTGGTGGCAGTAACAAAATAAACAAGCTAAGATTAAATACATGTACAATAAATATAGATATTATAGCACTAACCGAGACGCCGAATAACAAAAAAACAGACCAGTTGAATACCCAGTACGAGATCTTAAATTATTCCATATTGAGAGAAACAACAAGGAGTTAAATGGCGCTATAAGCAGGACTGCAACCAAGGGAGGTAGGTATTAGGTTTATCAGGATACAGGACAAGTGGTTCCTGATGACCCACAGCTGGAGCTTTAGGTACCAAGGAAAGACTAAGAAGGCGTCGAAACCCCCCTGGATATATTTTGGCCGCCCTGGGAATTTTCAGAAATTACAAGATCATACAGTGAGGCTAAACGTGCACATGAACCTCTAAATAACATCATTTGCCTAAAGAATGTAAAGTCAAGACAACCACTGTGCAGTAATGGTGACACAGACATGAGAAGTGATGGTGATATAGACACGAGAAGTGATGGTGACACAGACATGAGAAATAATGATCAGTTAACCAAGCTTCACTCTTCATCTGTCTGACCTTAAAACTGATACATTTCTAACCAAAATTTCACTAAAGCAGCGGAATATAAGCGAAATGAATATATATATATATATATATATATATATATATATATATATATATATATATATATATATATATATATATATATATATATATATATACACGTATATATATGTGTGTGTGTTTTCTGTCATTCTGATGAACACAATCTAATTAAATAGTTACCGTCATATCCAATTTTTTTAAAGGGATGTAGGGGTAAGCCAGATGAAGGCCTCGGTCAGATGACCAAAAGCTCCAGCTGAGGGTCATCATATGACCTGCGTCAGGAAACACTCGTCCTGTTTCTGACAAACCTTACCTAACCTCACCTAACCTAATCTAAACCTAACCTAACCTAAACATAACCCAACGTAACCTAACCTGATAACACAACGCTATGCTAAAATTTAAAAGTCTCACTTTTCAATCAAATGCTTTGCAAATGCTAAATATCCATTCCTGGAAGTAAATTACCCTTACATTAATTTACTTCAGATACAAGCCTAACTAAAGAACAATAAAATGCTATATAATAACAAGTTTTAAATATAATACTTGTGCAAAAGTGATACCGTCTCCTCCCTGGTCTCCCTCTGTGTCCTCTGGTGACGGCAGCTGCGGCCCTGACTATACGTCACACATAACACAATGTGAGGAATTAAATACGTGCTACATCTGAGTATCTTTATTCTGTAGACGTTTCGCCAACCAGTGGCTGCATTATCAATGCAATACGGAAGACTGGAGAGGCGGAAAATAAGGTAATCAGTCTCTCAGCTTAAGGCTGATGTTTCACGTGTCTAATTCAGATGTGTCTAAGGCAGATGTTTCACGTGTCTAATTCATCATCTTGTCGATATGAAAATTAGACACATGTGCAACATCTGGGTATCTTTATTGTAGACGTTTCGCCATCCAGTGGCTTTATCAATACAGATTCTAGGACAAAACTTGAAGACAGTAGAACTATATACAAAAGATGAGGTAATCAGTCCCTCGGCCTTGGAGTTGGTGTGTTCAGCACCGTAGGTTCAGTCTCACTAACATCTGAACCGAGAATAACATGAAACAGGTGTTCAGGGACCTGCCTAACATGGTCCTGTTGCTGCAACACTTTGCCAAGTAGGGTTATTGAAGCTAAAACCTTGGGTACCTTCAAATTTAGGTTAGATGAATTTGGTAGGGTGTGTAAAAGAAGAAAATTGAAAGTGAATATAGGAAAGAGTAAGGTGATGAGGATAACAAAAAGAATAGGTAACGAAAGATTGGATATCAGATTGGAGGGAGAGAGTATGGAGGAGGTGAATGTATTCAGATATTTGGGAGTGGACATGTCGGCGGATGGGTCTATGAAGGATGAGGTGAATCATAGAATTGATGAGGGGAAAAGGGTGAGTGGAGCACTTCGGAGTCTGTGGAGACAAAGAACCTTGTCCATGGAAGTAAAGAGGGGAATGTATGAGAGTATAGTTATACCAACGCTCTTATATGGGTGTGAAGCATGGGTGATGAATGTTGCAACGAGGAGAAGGCTGGAGGCAGTGGAGATGTCATGTCTGAGGTCAATGTGTGGTGTGAATATAATGCAGAGAATTCGGAGTTTGGAAATTAGGAGGAGGTGCGGGATTACCAAAACGATTGTCCAGAGAGCTGAGGAGGGGTTGTTGAGGTGGTTTGGACATGTAGAGAGAATGGAACGAGACAGAGTGACTTCGAGAGTGTATAAATCTGTAGTGGAGGGAAGGCGGGGTAGGGGTCGGCCTAGGAAAGGTTGGAGGGAGGGGGTAAAGGAAGTTTTGTGTGCGAGGGGCTTGGATTTCCAGCAAGCATGTGTGAGCGTATTTGATAGGAGTGAATGGAGGCATATGGTTTTTAATACTTGACGTGCTGTTGGAGTGTGAGCAAAGTAACATTTATGAAGGGATTCAGGGAAACCGGCAGGCCGGACTTGAGTTCTGGAGATGGGAAGTACAGTGCCGGCACTCTGAAGGAGGGGTGTAAATGTTGCAGTTTTATAACTGTAGTGTAAAGCACCCTTCTGGCAAGACAGTGATGGAGTGAATGATGATGAAAGTTTTTCTTTTTCGGGCCACCCTGCCTTGGTGGGAATCGGCCGATGTGTTAATAAAATAAAAAATAAAAATACATGAGTGAGAGGGATTGAATTTAAATGAGACTTACACATGAGTTAATAAGATTATCAAAGTTAATTTCTTGGGCAGCACTGAGAATGGGTTGGTCAAATATTTCTTTCAGTGGGTTTGGGTTCGAGAAGGACCTGCCTAGCATGGGCCAGTAGGCCTGCTGCAGTATTCATCCTTTGTTATGTTTGTTAGTCTCAATCTGTCAAGCACCTGCCAGTCAGTCGCAGCAGCGACAATAAACACACATTAATTAAAGCACCTGCAATCGGGGTCACTATTCACTGACCAGCGGGGCCGTGTAAGACACACGCATTGTTCCAGGATTTTCAACACTGATCACTTTTACAGCTTTTGTGTTGGTGGCATTTCCAGGAAGTCTTATTTAGTGCCTTTCTTGAACAATGGAAGCCTTAATAGTTCCAGATACCGCTGGTGTGATCTGCAGTGTCACAGGCACGCCTGGCATAATCCCTAGTCACAGACACGGCTGGTATAATCCGCAGTGTCACAAGCACGGCCGGTATGATCTGGAGTGTCACAGAAATGACTCATATAATCTGATCACTGTGTCATAGGCATGACTGTTATAATCTGCTGACTCCGTCACAGGCATGACTGGTATGATCTGACTGTCAAAGCCACAGCTTCCATGAAGTGAAGACTGTGTCACTCCTCACATTATACACAGAAGCATATTACGAGCACACAACACAATATAACTTATACATTCATTAATTTTACTAACTGCATATATTACTATTGAAAAAAACAACAACGCTAAGGTCAGTCAATAACTGAAGCAGCACTGGATAAAACTACCTCCACGTTCACTTCCAGGAATCCATATACTGTACACAACCTCAAGATTCCTGAACACATTTCCAGATATATATGAGCAGCGCCATTTCTAGCATCAATATTATTGAATGTTCCCATGTCAATGCGTACTGTTGTTATGAACATAAGTTACAGGCAGATACAACTGTCTACGAGCATTGTATTAGATATAAAGACTGATGTGTAGGAGACACCTGTCTCCAATTCTCCAATTAAGATACCTTGCACATATGTTTTATTCATGATCTTATTAGTACTGTATGCCTTTCATCTAATAGTACCTACAAGCACTGTTTTCTGAAGCACAGGTACATATAATGGACAGTAAATTTCCAGCATACCTTCTCGATCTGTAGCAGGAAGAACGTTCCAGGCACCAGTTCAGACTATTTCCTGGTTCACTAGCACAACAACAAGCGGCTCCAGTAATCCATATTAAAAAGTCGTCGAACCTTGTTTATTACGAAGAGTTATTCACTAGGTGCTGGAACACTAATCGCAGGTGTTCCAGGCGATGCTGAGACCAGCACCTGGACTTGCGGAGCTGGGCCTCGGGGGCTCGCAGCAGCAGAGGCTCCACCATGGAGCGTGTGCAAGGTCGTGTTGGCTCCAACTGAAATCATGGAACACTCGACCACGGTCCGTCTGGCACGCACCAGCACCCTCAACCTCAACCAATGACCGCTCTGGCTTTTGCTGTTGCTGCTGTGCTGGCTGTGGTGATGCTTCTGGTTGTGGTGATGCTGCTGCTGTGCTGGTGGTGGTGGTGGTGATGCTGCTGCTGCTGTGCTGGTGGTGGTGATGTTGCTGCTGTACTAGCTGTGGTGGTGATGCTGTGATGTTGGTAACTTTAGTCAGATTGATTGGAATTTCATGACAGGGAATTTAGAATCTAACGACTTTTAGAAGTAGTTCAGGATTGTTTTTGAAGCAGTTTGTAACAGAACCTACAAGGGAAATAACCTACTTGACTTGGTTCTGGCAAGCAAGGAAACCCTTGTTAATAATTTAGAAATTACAGAGGAACTCGGCTCAAGCGACCACAAGTCAATTACCTTTAGCATTGAATGGATGTATGATAGTAGGGATAATTCAGTAATGGTCCCAGATTTTCGCTTAGCAGATTATAGTGGACTTAGAGAACACTTATCAACTGTGGACTGGGGTGAAGAAGAGAGGTATCAATATGACAGTTTTCTTAACACTATACAGGCTGTCCAAAGAACATTTATCCCGTATAAAGAAATTAGATCAAGTAGAAATGACCCAAAATGGATGAATAATAGGGTCAAATATCTTTTAGGGCAGAAGAAAGGAATTTATAGGCGCATAAAAGAGGTGAGGGTCATCTTATAAATCAGTATACTGACATTAAGAGGGACGTTAAAAAGGGAATAAGAAAATCTAAACGGGACTATGAAATTAAAGTTGCTAGGGATTCAAAAACTAACCCAAAAGTTTTTCCAGGTTTATAGAACAAAAGTTAGGGATAAGATAGGTCCCCTTAAAAATAACTTTGGGCATCTTACTGACAAGGAGAATGATATGTGCTCTATTTTTAATAATTATTTTCTCTCGGTTTTCACACAGGAAGACATTAATAATATCCCAGTAATTAATTTTTACAGAGGCCCAGAAGAAGATAAATTATGTAATATCACAGTCACTAGCGAAATGATTATGAAACAGCTGGACCGACTGAAACAAAATAAATCGCCGGGTCCTGATGAGCTTTTTGCAAGGGTTCTTAAGGAATGCAAAATGGAACTCTGTGAACCAATATCTAACATTTTTAATTTATCTCTTCAAACAGGTGTAGTGTCTGATATGTGGAAGATGGCTAATGTAATTCCTATTTTTAAAGCAGGGGACAAGTCACTACCGTCAAACTACCGCCCAATAAGCCTGACCTCAATTGTAGGCAAATTACTTGAGTCAATTATAGCTGATATTATTAGAAGCCATCTAGATAACCATAATTTGATTAATGATACCCAGCATGGATTCACGAGGGGCCGTTCCTGCCTATCTAATTTATTAACCTTCTTCAGTAAAGCTTTTGAGGCTGTTGATCACGATAAAGAATTCGATATTGTTTATTTAGACTTTAGTAAGGCTTTTGATAGAGTACCGCACCAGAGACTGTTAAAGAAAGTGGCAGCTCATGGCATTGGGGGAAAAGTGCTGTCATGGATCGAGTCATGGCTCACCAATAGGAAGCAGAGAGTGTGCATAAATGGGGTTAAATCCGAATGGGGACTTGTATCAAGTGGTGTTCCACAGGGATCAGTCTTAGGCCCATTGTTATTTATAATATATATCAATGACCTTGATGAGGGAATTACTAGTGATATGAGCAAATTCGCCGACGACACGAAGATAGGTAGGATAATTGATTCAAACATAGATGTCATAGAACTTCAGGAAGATTTAGACAAACTTAATTCGTGGTCAGAAAAGTGGCAGATGCAGTTCAATGTAGATAAATGCAAGGTTCTGAAGCTCGGGAGTGTCCATAACCCAAGCACTTATAAGTTAAATAACGTAGAACTTAGCCATACAGATTGCGAGAAGGACTTGGGGGTGATGGTAAGCAGGAACCTTAAACCAAGACAGCAATGCCTAAGCGTACGTAATAAGGCAAATAGATTACTGGGATTTATATCAAGAAGTGTTAGCAACAGAAGTCCAGAGGTTATATTACAGCTTTATACATCATTAGTAAGGCCTCACCTAGATTACGCAGCTCAGTTCTGGTCTCCATATTACAGAATGGACATAAATTCGTTAGAAAACATTCAGCGTAGAATGACTAAATTAATACATAGCATTAGAAATCTTCCTTACGAAGAAAGATTGAAGACCCTAAAATTACATTCACTTGTAAGACGTAGAATGAGGGGAGACATGATCGAGGTATACAAGTGGAAAATGGGTATTAACAAAGGGGATATAAATAAGGTCTTGAGGATATCTCTCCAAGAGAGAACCCGCAATAATGGATTCAAGTTAGATAAGTTTAGATTTAGAAAGGATATAGGAAAGTATTGGTTTGGAAATAGGGTAGTTGATGAGTGGAACAGTCTGCCTAGTAGGGTTATTGAAGCTAGGACCTTGGGTAGTTTCAAATTTAGGTTGGATAAATTCATGAGTGAGAGGGGTTGGATTTGAGTGGGACTCGCGCATGAGTGGGTAGAATTGTCAAAGCTTATTTCTTGGGTAGCATTGAAAATTGGGTTGAGCAAATATTCTGTTAGTGGGACGGATTGTGAAGGACCTGCCTAGTATGGGCCAACAGGCCTGCTGCAGTGTTCCTCCTTTCTTATGTTCTTATGTTCTTATGATACTGCTGCGCTGGTGGTGTTGGTGATGCTGCTGCTGCTGCTGGCTGTGGTGATGCTTCTGGTCGTGGTGATGCTGCTGCTGTGCTGGTGGTGGTGGTGGTGGTGATGCTGCTGCTGTGCTGGTTGTGACGTTGGGGCAGGTGCTGCTGCTAGTGTTTCAGCTGGTGCTGCTGCTAGTGTTTCAGCTGGTGCTGCTGCTAGTGTTTCAGCTGGTGCTGCTGCTAGTGTTTCAGCTGGTGCTGCTGCTAGTGTTTCAGCTGGTGCTGCTGCTAGTGTTTCAGCTGGTGCTGCTGCTAGTGTTTCAGCTGGTGCTGCTGCTAGTGTTTCAGCTGGTGCTGCTGCTAGTGTTTCAGCTGGTGCTGCTGCTAGTGTTTCAGCTGGTGCTGCTGCTAGTGTTTCAGCTGGTGCTGCTGCTAGTGCTATTCAGGCTCAAGCTGCTTCAAATGCCATTGTTGCTAGTGCTGCTGCCTCGTTTTAGTGTGTGATTTTGCTACTGCTACTGTTGCTGCAATTTTTATGTTCCTGTTGCAGTTTATGTTTCTGCTACTGTCGCTGCTCCTGTTGCTTCAGCTATAGCTACTGTTGCTGTTTCTGTTACAATTACCGTTGTTGTTTCTGTCACAACTACTTTTGCTGTTTCTGTTACAGCTATTGTTGCTGTTTCTGCTACAGCTACCGTTGTTGTTTCTGTCACAACTACTTTTGCTGTTTCTGTCACAGCTACAGTTGCTGTTTCTGTCACAACTACTGTTGCTGTTTCTGTCACAGCTACTGTTGCTGTTTCTGTCACAGCTACAGTTGCTGTTTCTGTCACAGCTAATGTTGCTGTTTCTGTCACAGCTACCGTTGTTGTTTGTCACAGCTACCGTTGCTGTTTGTCACAGCTGCTGTTTCTGTCACAGCTACTGTTGCTGTTTCTGTCACAGCTACTGTTGCTGTTTGTCACAGCTACTGTTGCTGTTTCTGTCACAGCTACTGTTGCTGTTTCTGTCACAGCTACAGTTGCTGTTTCTGTCACAACTACTGTTGCTGTTTCTGTCACAGCTACTGTTGCTGTTTCTGTCACAGCTACGTTGCTGTTTCATCAGCTACTGTTGCTGTTTCTATCACAGCTACCGTTGTTGTTTGTCACAGCTACCGTTGCTGTTTGTCACAGCTACTGTTGCTGTTTCTGTCACAGCTACTGTTGCTGTTTCTGTCACAGCTACAGTTGCTGTTTCTGTCACAACTACTGTTGCTGTTTCTGTCACAGCTACTGTTGCTTTTCTGTCACAGCTACAGTTGCTGTTTCTGTCACAGCTACTGTTGCTGTTTCTGTCACAGCTACAGTTGCTGTTTCTGTCACAGCTACTGTTGCTGTTTCTGTCACAGCTACCGTTGTTGTTTGTCACAGCTACCGTTGCTGTTTGTTACAGCTACTGTTGCTGTTTCTGTCACAGCTACTGTTGCTGTTTCTGTCACAGCTACTGTTGCTGTTTGTCACAGCTACTGTTGCTGTTTCTGTCACAGCTACTGTTGCTGTTTCTGTCACAGCTACAGTTGCTGTTTCTGTCACAGCTACTGTTGCTGTTTCTGTCACAGCTACCGTTGTTGTTTGTCACAGCTACCGTTGCTGTTTGTCACAGCTACTGTTTCTGTCACAGCTACTGTTGCTGTTTCTGTCACAGCTACTGTTGCTGTTTGTCACAGCTACAGTTGCTGTTTCTGTCACAGCTACTGTTGCTGTTTCTGTCACAGCTACAGTTGCTGTTTCTGTCACAGCTACTGTTGTTGTTTGTCACAGCTACCGTTGCTGTTTCTGTCACAGCTACCGTTGTTGTTTGTCACAGCTACCGTTGCTGTTTGTCACAGCTACTGTTTCTGTCACAGCTACTGTTGCTGTTTCTGTCACAGCTACTGTTGCTGTTTGTCACAGCTACTGTTGCTGTTTCTGTCACAGCTACTGTTGCTTTTTCTGTCACAGCTATTGTTGCTGTTTCAGTCACAGCTACCGTTGCTGTTTCTGTCACAGCTACCGTTGCTGTTTCTGTCACAGCTACCGTTCCTGCTTCTGTCACAGCTACCGTTGCTGTTTCAGTCACAGCTACCGTTTCTGTTTCTGTCACAGCTACCGTTGCTGTTTCAGTCACAGCTACCGTTGCTGCTTCTGTCACAGATACCGTTGCTGTTTCTGTCACAGCTACCGTTGCTGCTTCTGTCACAGCTACCGTTGCTGTTTCTGTCACAGCTACCGTTGCTGCTTCTGTCACAGCTACCGTTGCTGTTTGTCACAGCTACTGTTGCTGTTTCTGTCACAGCTACTGTTGCTGTTTCTGTCACAGCTACTGTTGCTGTTTCTGTCACAGCTATTGTTGCTGTTTCAGTCACAGCTACCGTTGCTGCTTCTGTCACAGCTACTGTTGCTGTTTCTGTCACAGCTACCGTTGCTGTTTGTCACAGCTACCGTTGCTGTTTCTGTCACAGCTACCGTTGCTGTTTCTGTCACAGCTACCGTTGCTGTTTGTCACAGCTACCGTTGCTGTTTCTGTCACAGCTACCGTTGCTGTTTGTGTCACAGCTACCGTTGCTGTTTGTCACAGCTACCGTTGCTGTTTGTGTCACAGCTACTGTTGCTGCAGGCGCTGGCTTAACTGTTAATGTGTACCCTGCTGTTTCAAGTGGTTCACTGTACTGCTACGCCTTTTGTTGATTTAGCTCTTGCTAATGTTTGACTAACGCTGTTAACTTTTTGTTCCGATGGTGGGGGGTTATGGAGACGCTTCTGGTTTTGTTGTGGCTGTTGTTGCTTTTGTTGGCGGTGGTGGTGGAGCTATGGGGAGGCTTGTTCTTTTTGTCGTTGTTGCTTTCGTTGATGGTGATATTGTCGTGCTTCTGCTTTTGTTGTTTGACGCGTTTGTTTGGCCTTTTTTTGTGTTGTTGTTGGTGTAGCTATGGTAATATTGTGTTTTTGCTTTTGTTTTTGTTCTTTTGGTGTAATGCTTCTGCTGTCACTATTAGTATTGATAATATCGTATTTTGCAATAAAGCGAGATTATTACTATTATTATTATTATTATTATTATTATTATTATTATTATTATTATTTTTATTTTATTTTCATTATTTCATTATTTGTATTATTATTTCATTATTTGTATTATTATTTTAATATTTCATTATTTTATTTATTATTATTATTATTATTATTATTGTTGTTGTTGTTAACAAATTCACGGGGAACCACTACAACTGTAACGTCCCGGGAATGAAAGGCAATCGAATTTGATCCCAAAGGAAGGACTGCTTCTCTTCCGTGGATCAAGAGTTCTCCAACTCTGACAGCAGGGTTGGTATGGAAACACCAATCACATGACACGAGATATGAAGGTATACACACACACACACTGGAAAATTATATCTTACATGCGACCTTTCAGAGACCTTCATGGTAAAACTCTTCAGGAAAGGAAGACAAAAAAGGTCACAGCACCGTGGTAGGAACACTTCCCTAAGATCCCGCACTTAGGAACCTTATGACGACGCTTCGCCCCCCCCCCCCCGCTCGTAAATCACTTCATTATTATTGATAAGATATCTGATATCTTAACAATGTAACCGCGTTTTGATGAGACTGTAACCCAATAATGACCTATGTGTCTTTAGTGTTAATAAGATACAATACTACTATCACTGCCACTACTATTCCCTCCTTCCGTTCTACAACTCCCTTCCCGTGCCTCTCTTCCAAATATTCTGACTTTCTTCCCTTTTCCTTTCATTGTGACTTGTTAATAGTCCAAGTCAGACTGAAACGCCGTCACAATTTTCAGTCTCCTAAGTGCTGGCTATTGTGACTTTTTTATTCATTACAAGATACAATCTCAAGAAAATTTAAGCATCTCCACATTGTGCAGTGTAGATTAGCTCAATTAAATGATTTTACTGTGTAAAATGACTAATATTTTTCTTTGTGACGCAACTATGGCCAATGGGGCCCGATAAAGACCCATTGTGGCCTCTGTTAATTGTGTTTTATTCTGTGCTACAGCTGACTGGGTGAGCATGGGGTGTAGAATAAGCTAGTCGCTCAGGCGACATAATTAACAGCAACGTAACGATATCACAGAAGCATAAAAAAAAAAAAAAAAAAAATAGAATCCTTGAAACTGGTTACAGGTAAATAACAGGTTTATCATTGATAAAATAATAATAATAATAATAATAATAATAATAATAATTTTGGATTTTATAATTTTTTTTTTTTTTTTTTTGAGAAATTCACAGGTACTCGTACATCAAACCATAACCAAAACAATTATGATAAGAAAAATAAAATAAAATTTACATTCAAGAGTGACAGTATACCCTCCAGGTATACTGTCACTCTTTAAAATATCCTCCAGGTATAATCCAGGTATAATCATCAGAAATTTAAAGTCCAGTAAAAAAAAGATGTGCTTTCAACGCTGACTGTCACGGATGTGTAACAGATGTGTCACGGGTAAGTAACAGGACTGTCACAGGTATCTGACAGATCTGTCACGGGTGTGTAACAGGTCTGTCACGGGTAAGCAGCGGGTCTTCAGGATAAAAGGCGAAGTTCCTGGTTCGTGACGTCAGTGGACTCCTTATAAGTCGGGGCCTCAGACTGGTCGGTTTCTCGAGACGAATAAGCTTAGTAGGTGCACACATAGCTGGTGCACACACAGCTGGTGCACACACAGCTGGTGCACACACAGCTGGTGCAGACACAGCTGGTGCACACACAGCTGGTGCACACACAGCTGGTGCACACACAGCTGGTGCACACACAGCTGGTGCAGACACAGCTAGGGGAAGAGGATTTACACAGCCTGGAAGCCTTTGTTGACCACCTAGACCAAGCAGTCAGAAAAAACACAAATGCAACAATTTCTTATTTCTGGGCACATAATTTTGTATTCTCGGGCCACTACGGTGGATTATTGGACCACTACTGTGTATTATTGGACCACTTCTGTGTATTATTGGACCACTACTGCGTATTATTGGACCACTACTGTGTATTATTGGACCACTTCTGTATATTATTGGACCACTACTGTGTATTATTGGACCACTTCTGTATATTATTGGACCACTACTGTGTATTATTGGACCACTTCTGTATATTATTGGACCACTACTGTGTATTATTGGACCACTTCTGTATATTATTGGATCACTTCTGTGTATTATTGGACCACTTCTGTGTATTATTGGACCACTACTGTGTATTATTGGACCACTTCTGTATATTATTGGACCACTTCTGTGTATTATTGGACCACTTCTGTATATTATTGGACCACTACTGTGTATTATTGGACCACTACTGTGTATTATTGGACCACTTCTGTGTATTATTGGACCACTACTGTGTATTATTGGACCACTACTGTGTATTATTGGACCACTTCTGTATATTATTGGACCACTACTGTGTATTATTGGACCACTACTGTGTATTATTGGACAACTACTGTGTATTATTGGATCACTTCTGTGTATTATTGGACCACTTCTGTGTATTATTGGACCACTTCTGTGTATTATTGAATAACTATTGTGTATTACTGAACAACTATTGTTTATTTTTTAACAACTGTTTTGTATTATTGGACCAATACTCTGTATTATGAGCAGCTATTGTGTTAATAGGCAAAAATAGAATATATATATATATATATATATATATTTTTTTTTTTTTTTTTCAACAAGTCGGCCGTCTCCCACCGAGGCAGGGTGACCCAAAAAGAAAGAAAATCCCCAAAAAGAAAATACTTTCATCATCATTCAACACTTTCACCACACTCATACATAATCACTGTCTTTGCAGAGGAGCTCAGATACGACAGCTGAGAAAACTCCCTCCCAGCTGTCACTATCTCAGACCCCTCCTTTAAAGTGCAGGCATTGTACTTCCCATTTCCAGGACTCAAGTCCAACTAAATCAATTAAATGGTTTCCCTGAATCCCTTCACAAAATGTTACCCTGCTCACACTCCAACAGATCGTCATGTCCCAAAAACCATTCGTCTCCATTCACTCCTATCTAACACGCTCACACATGCTTGCTGGAAGTCAAAGCCCCTCGCCCACAAAACCTCCTTTACCCCTTCCCTCCAACCTTTTCTAGGACGACCCCTACCCCGTCTTCCTTCCCCTACAGATTTATACGTTCTCCAAGTCATTCTACTTTGATCCATTCTCTCTAAATGACCAAACCACCTCAACAACCCCTCTTCAGCCCTCTGACAAATACTTTTAGTAACTCCACACCTTCTCCTAATTTCCACATTCCGAATTTTCTGTATAATATTTACACCACACATTGCCCTTAGACAGGACATCTCCACTGCCTCCAGCCTCCTCCTCGCTGCAGCATTTGCAACCCATGCTTCACACCCATATAAGAGTGTTGGTACCACTATACTTTCGTACATTCCCTTCTTTGCCTCCATGGAAAACGTTTTTTGTCTCCACAGATACCTCAATGCACCACTCACCTTTTTTCCTTCATCAATTCTATGGTTAACCTCATCCTTCATAAACCCATCCGCTGACACATCAACTCCCAAATATCTGTAAACATTTACTTCTTCCATAATCCCTCTCTCCAATGTGATATCCAATTTTTCTTTATTTAAATCGTTTGATACCCTCATCACCTTACTCTTATATATGTTCACTTTTAACTTTCTACCTTTACACACTCTCCCAAACTCGTCCACTAACCTTTGCAACTTTTCTTTAGAATCTCCCATAAGCACAGTATCATCAGCAAAAAGTAACTGTGTCAACTCCCATTTGCATTTAATTCTCCATAATTTAATCCCACCCCTCTCCCCAACACCCTAGCATTTACTTCTTTTACAACCCCATCTATAAATATATTAAACAACCATGGTGACATTACACATCCCTGTCTAAGACCTACTTTTACTGGGAAGTAATCTCCCTCTCTCCTACACACCCTAACCTGAGCCTCACTATCCTCATAAAAACTCTTTACAGCCTTCAGTAACTTACTACCTATTCCATACACTTGCAACATTTGCCACATTGCTCCCCTATCCACTCTATCATATGCCTTTTCTAAATCCTAACATAAAATTTCCTAATCAAAATGTTCACTTTTTAAAACTGTTCCATTACCACTCTAATTTCTGTCATGATTCCGTCAATTCCAGCTGCTTTACCCCCTTTCATTCTACGTAATGCCTCACGCACCTCCCCCACACTCACATCCTGCTCTTCTTCACTCCTAAATGATGTTGTACTTCCCTGGCCAGTACATGAAATTACCGCCTCCCTTTTTTCATCGACATTTAAAAGTTCCTCAAAATATTCCCGCCATCTACCCAATACCTCCAGCTCCCCATCTACTAACTCCCCTACTCTGTTTTTAACTGCCAAATCCATTCGTTCTTTAGGCTTTCTTACCTTGTTTATCTCACTCCAAAAAAATTTCTTGTTTTCAGCAAAATGTCTTGACAGAGCCTCTCCCATTCTTTCATCCGCTCTTCTTTTGCACTCTCTCACCACTCTCTTCACCTTTCTTTTACTCTCCATATACTCTGCTCTTCTATTAACACTTCTGTTTTGTAAAAACCTCTCATAAGCTACCTTTTTCTCTTTTATCACACCCTTTACTTCTTCATTCCACCACTCACTCCTCTTTCCTCCTGCACCCACCCTCCTATAGCCACAAACTTCTGCCCCACATTCTTATACTGCATTTTTAAAACTATCCCAACTCTCTTCAACCCCCCCACTACTCCTACTTGCACTAGCCCACCTTTCTGCCAATAGTTGCTTATATCTCACCCTAACTTCCTCCTCCCTTAGTTTATACACTTTTACCTCTCTCTTACTTGCTGTTGCCATTTTCTTTTTGTCCCATCTACCTTTTACTCTAACTGTAGCTACAACCAAATAATGATCTGATATATCCGTTGCCCCTCTATAAACATGTACATCCTGAAACCTACTCATCAACCTTTTATCCACCAATACATAATCCAACAAACTACTTTCCTTACGTGCTAAATCATACCTTGTATATTTATTTATCCTCTTTTTCATAAAATATGTATTACTTATTACCAAACCTCTTTCTACACATAACTCAATTAATGGTTCCCCATTTACATTTACCCCTGGCACCCCAAATTTACCTACTACTCCATCCACAACATTTTTACCCACTTTAGCATTAAGATCCCCAACCACAATTACTCTCTCACTTGGTTCAAAACTCCCCACACACTCACTCAACATTTCCCAAAATCTCTCTCTCTCCTCTACACTTCTCTCTTCTCCAGGTGCATAAACACTTACTATAACCCACTTTTCACATCCAACCTTTATTTTACTCCACATAATCCTTGAATTTATACATTTATATTCCTTCTTTACCTGCCATAACTGATTATTCAACATTATTGCCACTCCTTCTTTAGCTCTAACTCTATTTGAAACCCCTGATCTAATCCCATTTATTTCTCCCCACTGAAACTCTCCTACCCCCTTCAGCTTTGTCTCACTTAAAGCCAGGACATCCAGCTTCTTTTCATTCATAACATCTACAATCATCTCTTTCTTATCATTCGCACAACATCCACTCACATTCAAACATCCCACTTTGACGGTTTTCTTCTTCTTCTTTCTAGTAAGCTATACAGGAAAAGGGGTTACTAGCCCATTGTTCCCGGCATTTTAGTTGACTTTTACAACACGCATGGCTTACGGAGTAAAGATTCTTATTCCACTTCCCCATGGATATGAAAGGGAAAAGCAATAAGAACAAGAACTATTAAGATAAAATCAAAGAAAACTCAGATGAGTGTGTAACATAAACGTGTACATGGTTGCGTAGTGTGACCTAAGTGTAAGTAGAAGTAGCAAGACTTACCTGAAATCTTGCATATTTATGAGACAGAAAAAAGACACCAGTAATCCTACCATCATGTAAAACAGTTTCAGGTTTCTGTTTCACAGTCACCTGGCAGGATGGTAGTACCTCCCTGGGTGGTTGCTGTCTACCAACCTACTACCCATTATATATATATATGTACTTCAGGATGTACATGTTTATAGAGGGGCTACAGATATATCAGATCACTTTTTAGTTATAGCTACAGTGGGAGTAAAAGGTAGATGGGATACAAGGAAAATAGAATCAGTAAGTAAAAGAGAGGTGAAGGTTTATAAACTAAAAGAGGAGGCAGTTAGGGTAAGATATAAACAACTATTGGAGGATAGATGGGCTAGTGAGAGTGTAGGAAATGGGGTCGAAAATGTATGGGGTAGATTTAAAAATGTAGTGTTAGAGTGTTCAGCAGAAGTTTGTGGTTACAGGCGAGTGGGTGCGGGAGGGAAGAGGAGCGATTGGTGGAATGATATGGAGAGAAAAAGAGAGGTTAAAAGAGTGGTGAAGCAATGTAAAAAGAGAGCAGATGAGAGAGTGGGTGAGATGTTATCAGCAAATTTTGTTGAAAATAAGAAAAAGTTTTGGAATGAGATTAATAAGTTGAGGAAGCCTAGAGAACAAATGGATTTGACAGTTAAAAATAGGAGAGGAGAGTTATTAAATGGAGAGTTAGAGGTATCGGGAAGATGGAGAGAATATTTTGAGGATTTGTTAAATGTTGATGAAGACAGGGAAGCTGTGATTTCGTGTGTAGGGCAAGGAGGAATAACATCTTGTAGGAGTGTGGAAGAGCCAGTTGTGGGTGTAGGGAAGTTCGTGAAGCAGTGGGTAGAATGAAAGGGGTAAGGCAGCTGGGATTGATGGGATAAAGATAGAAATGTTAAAAGCAGGTGGGGATATAATTTTGGAGTGGTTGGTGCTATTATTTAATAAATGTATGGAAGAGGGTAAGGTACCTAGGGATTGGCAGAGAGCGTGTATTGTTCCTTTGTATAAAGGCAAAGGGGACAAAAGAGAGTGCAAAAATTATAGGGGAATAAGTCTGTTGAGTGTACCTGGTAAAGTGTATGGTAGAGTTATTATTGAAAGAATTAAGAGTAAAACAGAAAGCAGGATAGCAGATGAACAAGGGGGCTTTAGGAAAGGTAGGGGGTGTGTAGACCAAGTGTTTACAGTGAAACATATAGGTGAACAGTATTTGGATAAGGGTAAAGATGTTTTGTGGCATTTATGGATTTGGAAAAGGCGTATGATAGGGTAGATAGGGGGCAATGTGGCAGATGTTGCAGGTGTATGGAATAGGAGGAAGGTTACTGAAAGCAGTGAAGAGTTTTTATGAGGATAGTGAGGCTCAGGTTAGAGTGTGTAGGAGGGAAGGGGACTATTTCCCAGTAAAAGTGGGCCTTAGACAAGGATGTGTGATGTCACCGTGGTTGTTCAATATATTTATAGATGGGGTTGTAAGAGAAGTGAATGCAAGGGTCTTGGCAAAAGGTGTTGGTCTAAAAGATAAAGAAGCAAATACAAAGTGGGAGTTGTCACAGTTGCTTTTTGCTGATGACACTGTGCTTTTGGGAGATTCTGAAGAGAAGCTGCAGAGGTTGGTGGATGAATTTGGTAGGGTGTGTAAAGAAGAAAATTGAAAGTGAATATAGGAAAGAGTAAGGTGATGAGGATAACAAAAAGAATAGGTGACGAAAGATTGGATATCAGATTGGAGGAGAGAGTATGGAGGAGGTGAATGTATTCAGATATTTGGGAGTGGACATGTCGGCGGATGGGTCTATGAAGGATGAGGTGAATCATAGAATTGATGAGGGGAAAAGGGTGAGTGGAGCACTTCAGAGTCTGTGGAGACAAAGAACCTTGTCCATGGAAGTAAAGGGGGAATGTATGAGAGTATAGTTATACCAACGCTCTTATATGGGTGTGAAGCATGGGTGATGAATGTTGCAACGAGGAGAAGGCTGGAGGCAGTGGAGATGTCATGTCTGAGGTCAATGTGTGGTGTGAATATAATGCAGAGAATTCGGAGTTTGGAAATTAGGAGGAGGTGCGGGATTACCAAAACGATTGTCCAGAGAGCTGAGGAGGGGTTGTTGAGGTGGTTTGGACATGTAGAGAGAATGGAACGAGACAGAGTGACTTCAGAGTGTATAAATCTGTAGTGGAGGGAAGGCGGGGTAGGGGTCGGCCTAGGAAAGGTTGGAGGGAGGGGTAAAGGAAGTTTTGTGCGAGGGCTTGGACTTCCAGCAAGCATGTGTGAGCGTATTTGATAGGAGTGAATGGAGGCATATGGTTTTAATACTTGACGTGCTGTTGGAGTGTGAGCAAAGTAACATTTATGAAGGGATTCAGGGAAACCGGCAGGCCGGACTTGAGTTCTGGAGATGGGAAGTACAGTGCCGGCACTCTGAAGGAGGGGTGTTAATGTTGCAGTTTTATAACTGTAGTGTAAAGCACCCTTCTGGCAAGACAGTGATGGAGTGAATGATGATGAAAGTTTTTCTTTTTCGGGCCACCCTGCCTTGGTGGGAATCGGCCGATGTGTTAATAAAAAAAAAAAAAATATATATATATATATATATATATATATGTTACATTGGGAAGAGAAATCAATGTATGATCCCTATATCAGAACAATCTTATATCAACAAAACCCTGTATTTTATAATATGCACCTGATAACACAGGTCTTTTATACCGGAGGCCTCTAATAACGGAGGCACCAGCCCACATCCGTTGCTTCTGTCACTTGGCTAAGATGGTCAGAAAAGCTGCATTATATTATTTAATCTGATGGTATATAATTTCAATAAGTTGAAGAATAAGACACATTTGGAACACTTGGGTATCTCTACTGCCAAAACGTTGCGCCTGCACAACAGGCTTCTTCAGTCAAATACACTGGAATACAACACAGTGGAAGCAACAGCAGTAGTTCTGGCGTCATCAGTTCGTCACTCTTGGAAGGGGATAGTCAGTCCCTCAAGCCTGTGTGACATACATTAAGCTGATCACTGGTGCTGTTACTCTAACATCAGACGTCACCCTCTTGCTGTAGCTTCGTTCTACCACAACGGAGCTGTGTGTTACTCTGGTGAAGCTGCCCAGTATATCCCATCAACGTACTTCACTCTTCACACACAACAAATCAACATTAACTGTCGTACTTAGATTTAATCACTATTATTTAGTCACTCTTATTTCATTTTGATCACTTTTTAATTTCTTTTACTTACATTGAGTTGTAGTTTCGGATTTTTAAGGACCTTTTTACGTATCCACTCTGCTTATTTTCTGGTTATATTATTTATATTTTATTCTCAGAAACGGAAGAAGATACTGTGCTCACCAAATCTTCGCCTCTCACAGCTGGTGCTGGAGAAGACGATGTCTCCCGGAAGCTAAGGAGGCAGCTGGCAAAGATAGACAAAAGGCAAAAGCTTATTGCCCCTCGCCAACGTTTGACGCTGGTATGAAAAAAAAATGGAAATACGTATAGAATCTAACGTATGTTTGGTCACGGCAGAAGGGCTGTGAGGGGGCCCCCAGGCAGCTCCACCTGGTGTGAGCTCAGAGACGTGCCAGGGTTCTTCCATTGTTGCTTTCAAGGCAACAAAGAGCGTTTTACTCGCTTATCCGCACACACGCATGCACACAAATACATAAACACGCTCGCAAATATATATACATGTATATATATATATATATATATATATATATATATATATATATATATATATATATATATATATATATATATATATATACGTACATGTACACGTAAATAAATACACATACACACACATTCAGCTGTATACACCTGACAAAGAAATGTATGACTGTCTTATAAAAACGTGAATGAGAAATACTGAAACATCTGTTCAGTACTTAGTAAGCAATATAAACAGGTAATGACTATGTAGTGTATATACATACAGTTGGCAGTGTATATATACACAGTTGGCAGTGTCTATACACACAATTGGCAGTATCTATACACACAGTTGGCAGTGTATATACACACAGTTGGCAGTGTCTATACACATTTTTAAGTGTATATACACACAGTTGGCAGTGTCTATACCCACTGTTAACAGTGTATATATACAAAATTGACTACATTCCTTGTCTTAGTGATTGCAGTCGTCTTGGTGTCTGTGTCTAGTTGAAATGAGATGACAATTGTGATCTTACGTTCCAGTCCGTATATTGTCCCCTTCAAGGAGGGTGTCTTGATGCTGGCGAGGGCTCTTGATCCGAGGAACGTAATCCACCCTCCTCTTCATAATTATCCGATACATAATTATCCGATATCATAATTATGTATCGAGAACAGTGTATCCAAAGAGCCGTCTAGGACTCAAGACATTTACTTCGGTCAAGATGCCCCCAGAGTAACTTTCTTATGTTATTAATACATTCACGAGGACGCGCTAAGGAGGTCATACAGTGCTTGGGGAATGGTAGCAAAATCAAGAGCCCTTCACAAGAATCAAGGTTTCTCCACATCACCATCTCTCGCTCCCCGCAAGTGAAGGAATTTCCCCTAGGGAAGAAATGTGTTGTCCTCTAGTCATCAACCTGACAGGTACCATTGCTCCGAGAACACTCATCATGTTGACGGTTAATCGATCTTGCTGTCATATATATATATATATATATATATATATATATATATATATATATATATATATATATATATATATATATATATATATATATATATATATATATATATATATATATATATATTATATATATATATATATATATATATATATATATATATATATATATATATATATATATATATATATATATATATATATATATATATATATATATAAAGTTGGTGTCATGTGTGAACTCTAAGAGAGTTGAGCTGCGATGTCAGTTTGGTTGAAACAGTCCATATTTTGAGTGGATATTTGGACATCTCTTCCATTAATTGTCTCACTTGCCCACGACTCAACATATAATATTTCAGCTGAGATTTGGTTTCTCAGTTTTAACTGAGATATGACTGTCAAACGCTGCATTATTATCGACTGAAGTATCGTCTGAAAACTAATTTAAAAACTTTTCGGTGAAGCGAAGTGTTATTGGGAAAACCCAATGTTTGCTAAAAAAAAATATGCCATTTTTGCATGTCTTTCTTATATATTTATGTAATACAGAGGTGTGTCCTTGGGTCACATGATGACTAGAGAGTAACAGGAGAAAAGTAGCTTTTCCAAACGCCTCTGGAACGCAATTACGTCGTCTGGGAGAACTCGTTAAGAATGCAACTGGTATTTACTACTGAGAATGACAGTGCCAAGGTGGACGACGCCACTATCTCCACCACCACAATCATCACCACCACTACTACCACAATCACCACCACTACTACCACAACTTCTACCACAATCATCACCAATACTACCACAATCATCAACACCACTACTACCACAATCATCAACACCATTACTACCACAATCATCATCACCACTACTACCACAATCATCACCACCACTACTAACACAATCATCACCACCACTACTACCACAATCATCACCACCACTACTACCACAATCATCACCACCACTACTACCACAATCATCACCACCACTACTACCACAATCATCACCACCACTACTACCACAATCATCACCACCACTACTACCACAATCATCACCACCACTACTACCACAATCATCAACCCCACTACTACCACAATCATCAACACTACTACTACCACAATCATCCTCACTACTACCACAATCATCACCACCACTACTACCACAATCATCACCACCACTACTACCACAATCATCACCACTACTACCACAATCATCACCACCATTACTACCACAATCACCACCACCACTACTACCACAATCATCAATACCACTACTACCACAATCATCAACACCACTACTACCACAATCATCATCACCACTACTACCACAATCATCACCACCACTACTACCACAATCATCAACACCACTACTACCACAATCATCACCACCACTACTACCACAATCATCACCACCACTACTACCACAATCATCACCACCACTACTACCACAATCATCACCACCACTACTACCACAATCATCAACACCACTACTACCACAATCATCAACACCACTACTACCACAATCATCAACACCACTACTACAACAATCATCAACACCACTACTACCACAATCATCAACACCACTACTACCACAATCATCATCACCACTACTACCACAATCATTACCACCATTACTATCACAATCATCACCACCACTACTACCACAATCATCACCACTACTACTACCACAATCATCACCACCACTACTACCACAATCATCACCACCACTACTACCACAATCATCAACACCACTACTACCACAATCATCACCACCACTACTACCACAATCATCACCACCACTACTACCACAATCATCAACACCACTACTACCACAATCATCACCACCACTACTACCACAATCATCAACACCACTACTACCACAATCATCAACACCACTACTACCACAATCATCACCACCACTACTGCCACAATCATCACCACTACTACCACAATCATCAACACCATACTACCACAATCATCAACACCACTACTACCACAATCATCAACACCACTACTACCCAATCATACCACCACTACTACCACAATCATCACCACCACTATCCACAATCATCTCCACCACTACTGCCACAATCATCAAACCCCCTACTACCACAAATCTACCACTACTACCCAATCAAAACCCCCCACCACAATTTATAAACTTTAAAGAACAAAAAAAGGGACAATACCGTTTCTGGGAAAAGATAACGCCATAAAAAAAAATGACACGTTTCCTTCCGACTTGGGCATTAACTATCACTGTTAATGCTCCCAAAACAGACCGAAACCTCCTTTTTTTTAATTTGCCCTTATTTTCGTATTATCCATCTTTTCCCCTAGGGTGAATGACTTAAAAATTTGTCGAACAGAGTAACTACCACCCAGAGAAATAGTAGATAGTAGATAGGATATTAGCAATTAATTAGGATTATGTCGGGTTTTCGGTAATGTTTAAAGCCTATCCTCTATATAGGGCCATTTAGGTTGCACCCAACTTTTACCACCCAAACTTTAATCTCTAAAACAGGAAATTAAAAAG